>JASAMX010010970.1:0-39601 GCA_030248175.1 Microlaimidae sp. YZB2_3 | reverse complement strand
ATGGGTATTTTGCGTTTTTCGGATTTTAACCCTCCCCCTAATTTGGGGTTTAACCCCCCCACTCCGGACCAACTTGCCCATGTATTGTTTTGAAACCATCTTCCCAGAATTTTAGGAGGAGGGTTTAAACCCCCTTTCCTTGAATCCCCCAATGGCCATGTATGCTCTAAGCTGTTAATATGCTGCCCAAATTTTTCACATTTAATGTTTAAAAAATTGCATCCTAGAAGCTTTTTTTAATATAGATTTAGTCTTTATTTTTGCACTTATTAATGAAAATTGTTAGTTTTTTTTTAAAAATAGCCCCTTTTTTCTCCAAAAATAGCCCCTTTTTCAAATTTTAACATTTTTTGAAAATTTTGATAGCCCCTTTTGTCCCTTTTCGTCGATAAAAATGGCCCTTTTTTCTATTAGGCCTGGCAACCCGGCCATTCACTACTTATTCACGCACGCTCCAGTGAACCACAACCACTTTCCTGTTTTAAGAGGGTTACCGTCCCGCTGGGTATGGGTATAGTTTTAGGTTACAATCGGCACTATTTTCTTCCTCCCCTGTGAGTGTTACCGTCATCTCCTTGTTTCTTCCTAAAAATCTAAACCTGTGTAGTGTAAACCACTGATACATAAAGGTTTTTACCCAAACGTATTGAGCATCCACTGCAACATGCCGAGAGAGACAAAAGATGATCAAATTGCCAGACTGGAGGCAGAGAATGCGGATCTTCGGAAAAGGCTAACGGAGTTGGAGAAGAGATTCGCCGGGATGGAAGAAGAGCGAGCTCCTGGTGTCAATACTGACTTAGTGGCATCCATCTGTGAAAAGGTTTTGAATCGTCTACTGCCGATGATTGACAGTTATTTTAAGCGCATGGAGGTGCAAAGAGAACATGAGTCAATGCTGGTCGTATCTGGCCTACCGGAGAGCGATTCCTACGAAGGGGAAAAAGAGAATGTGACCGAGTTATTAAAGACTCTTGACAGTGGCGATTTGGGCGAAGTCACTCCTGTTGAGTTTTTTCGTATCGGAAGAGCTGGTGACCGGCCCAGGCTTTTAAAAGTTAGGGTCGTGAACAAATATATCAGAAATAGAGCTGTACGTTCAGGAGGACGACTAAGAGGGGTCACTAAATTTGATAAAGTTTATGTAAGACCGTCACTGAATGAGGAACAGCGAGTCTGTCAAAAGGAATTGCTTGGCAAACTTAGGGAGCTTAGAGAGCAGAACAAAAAGGTTTCGCTTCGGTATTCTGCTGATGGTGATCCCTTTTTGTTCGACATCACTCTCAAGGCTCCCCTAAATGTTTCAAAATAGGAAATTATGCGACTTAATTATCACTGTAGTAAATTAAAGCTTATACCTAGTATAAAAATTTTGTGTATGAATGCAAGAAGCCTTGTTAACTCCTTAGACGAGCTTGATGTTCTGATTTCAGGTGGTGATTCTAACTATAGTTTTGTTGACATATGCTTTATTTGTGAAACATGGCTCACTGAAACAACCACTAATGAAATGATCACAAAAAATAGAGAATTTAATGTTTATCGAAGGGATCGACAGCAGCGACGAGGAGGTGGAGTAGTCCTATTAATTAAAAATATTTTTAGAGTAGTTGAAGTTGAAATGGAGGAAAAGTACAATGCAATAGAACTAGTAGCCGTTGACATTATTCTACAAAAGTCATCTAAACTGAGATTCATTGGTATTTACAGAGAACCTAGTACTAGCAAAGAAAAAGACAATCTAATATTTGAGCTAATCAGGAACTTGACAGAAAACTTTGTAGGAACCATTGTCTTTACTGGAGATTTCAATCTGCCAGGGGTAGATTGGTCTTCAAATAAAATAACTTCAAACACGCAAAATGAAAATAATTGGTTTGAGTTTCTTATTGAGCTAGGTATGTATCAGCTTGTTTCACAACCAACTCGTGGAAATAATTATCTGGATCTTTTGTTTACAAACGATAGAGAAATTTTCAATAATGTCACTGTTGCGCCCAGCTTTTCACAATCAGACCATGACACTATTTTATCTGAAATTAATCTTAAATTATTTGACAGTCCTAAAAATAAGATTCAAAACTACATACCTGATTTTTTAAAAGCAGATTATGATATGCTAAGTTTATACTTATCTACAATCAACTGGAAAATATTATTTGAGGAATGTGGCACAGTAGAAAATGCTTGGCAGAGATTCAAGGATATTTTGTTGTTAGGTATCAATAGACATGTCCCTGGAAAAAAAATATTTACAAACAAAAAAAAAATTGTACAATATCCAATACAAATAAGAAAACTACAAAATCAAAAGAAAAAACTTTGGCGTAAGCGTAATATTGATGAAAAATCAAGATCAGAGTACAAAAAAATTTGCAAAGTATACAAAAATAAAGTTAGAGATTTTAACACTAATAAAGAAACAAAAATTTTAAATTCTGGGGGTTTAAACAATTTTTATAAATTTGTTAATAGTAAAATCAAAACAAAAGAAACTATCCCACCAATTAAAAGAGATGATGGGACATTTGTAACTGAAGACTTTGAAAAAGTTGAACTTTTTGGAAATTATTTTGCTTCTGTTTTTACTGATGATGATAATACTTTGCCAAATTTTAATCCACCGAACATTGGAAAGTTGGACAACATGGTATTTACCACAAAAAAGGTATTTAAGGCCCTAAAAAAGCTCCCAAACAAATTGTCTCGAACACCTGACTGTTTTCCAGCTTACTTTTTAAAACGCTTGGCTAAAGTTATTGCTGAACCTTTGGCAATAATCTTTCAGATGTCTTTTGATTTTGGAGAATTACCACTTGATTGGAAAATAGCTTTATTAAACTTACTGTTTAAAAAAGGCACTAAAAGCCTAAAAGAAAATTATCGTCCAATTTCACTTACATCTTTTTCTTGTAAACTAATGGAACAGCTTGTCAAAGAAGAACTGCTTGTCTTTTTCCATATCATTTTGTCAAGGTTTCAACATGGTTTTAAGGCAAAAAGTTCTACAATAACACAGCTGTTGGAAACTTTTAATGAGTGGACGCTAGCACTAAAAGACAAATTTCTAATTGATGTCATTTACTTGGATTTTGCCAAGGCCTTTGACACCGTGTCACATCAAAAATTGTTATATAAGCTAGAAAAATATGGTGTTTCTGGTAAATTTTTAAAATGGATAAAAGAATTTTTAGTTGGGCGGGAAATTAAAGTTGTAATTAATAACTCAGTATCCAAATCATTTCCTGTAAGAAGTTCAGTTCCTCAGGGTTCTGTTTTAGGTCCATTTTTGTTCTTGGTATATATTAATGATATTGTTGATTGTGTTAAGTTCTCACAAATTAGACTCTTTGCAGATGATATAAAGTTGTTTGTAAAATCTTCATCTAAAGATTACCACATTCAAACCTTGAGACTTCAGCAAGATTTAGATAGAATACACAGCTGGTCACAAGACTGGCAACTGCAGTTATCTAATCACAAATGTGAAGTTCTTCATATTCGAAATCATAGCAAAGAGTTAATTTGTAAATATAAGCTTGGTAATAACGTACTTGCAACTACAGAATTGGTGCGTGACCTAGGTGTTTATATATCCCATGATCTGAAATTCTCTAAACACTGTGAAATCACAGCAAAAAAAGCTATGAGAGTGACATCACTAATTTTTAGAACATTCAACTCAAACTCTAGAAATAATTTTCTCAGAGCATATAAGTCCTATGTTAGACCAATTCTGGAGTATGCTAGTGCAGTTTGGAACCCTTATTTACAAAAGGATATAAACATTTTGGAAAAAGTGCAACAAAATTTCACTAGGCGTTTGTTTTATAAATGCAAGTTGTTACCTGTTGGTTATGAACATAGACTGAATTACCTAGGTTTAGAAAGATTAAAGGATCGAAGAGACAAAATTGATTTATATGAGTGCTTTAAAATTATACATTGCTTAAACAATTTGCAAACCAATGATTTTTTTAAGTTTAACCTGCAGCCCACCCGTGGTCATCCATTTAAATTGGCAATGGAAGACTGCCGAATTAATGCAAGGAAATTTTCTTTTGCAAATAGGGTTGTTACACCTTGGAACAATCTACTCCCATCTCAAGTAACTGTCGATTCTTTGGATGCATTCAAGAAGAGTTTTGGAACTGACTTAAATAAGCGCTCTTTTTGAGCCTTTAAAGTCATATCAGATAGCTATGTTCATTGATAATTAGTTACAATTGTGATTCATATTGGCGGCAATTAAGTCGCAGATTTGATGTTGTTGATTAAAAAAAAAAAAAAGAAAAAAAAAAGAAAAAGAAAAAATAAACACAATGAAATGATGAAAACAGAAGAATTAAACTATGCATAAACTATGCTTAGTATGATATTAATTCTGTTATCTGATCATTAAAAAATAAACAGTGCTACAAACTAAACACATAATAGAGCTGTATTTGTCACTGGTTTGATTTGGAAAAGCAATTGTGGAAAAAGTACAACAACAAACACAAGCACACTGGACACATTTCTATAAAAGAAAAGATCAGCAAAGTTTAAAAACCCTAGCCCGTAGGAGCTGCCCGAAGTAGAATGTGGCTAAAAAAATAAATATAAATGTGCCAATTTGCAGTAAATTAAGTAAAAGATTATAAAAAATTAAAATATTTGTATTAAGAAGTTACAAAAATTTTATTAGGTAAAAAATTTAGAATCTTTTAAAACATAAAATTTAATTGTAAATAAAAAAGTGGCTTTAAAAAAGTGCGTATTTTTAAATAAGCCATGTTTATTTTTGATCAATCAGTAACGAAAAGAATATGATTTAAGATTATTAGATAATAAAATAAGAAGAAGGAAATGAAATAATTTTAAATTTAAATTTTAATTATAATAAAGCACAAAAATCCGTGCGCTCAACACACATGAATAGAAACTAAAAACATGAAATAACAAAAAAGAATAAAATATTATAATTTTTAGAAAATTAAATCTAAATAATTTTTTGTTATTAGAAAAAGCTAAATAGAAATTATTTACAAAAAGATATAAATATTTAAAAATAAAAAATTTAAATTGTTTTATAAATAAGTTTTACCTGTGTATGAAAAAAACTGGATTACCATAGGTTTAAAAGATTTAAAGACCAAAAGAAAAATGATTTATATAGTGTTTAAAATTATAATATAAATTAAACAATTTGCAAGCCAATGATTTTTTTTAAAGTTTAACCTGCAGCCTACCCGTGGTCATCCCTTTAAATTGGCTGTAGCAGAAAGTAGAATTAATGCAAGGAAATTTTCTTTTGCAAATAGGGTGGTTACACCTTGGAACAATTTACTCCTGTCTCAAGTAACTGTCAATTCTTTGGATGCATTCAAGAAAAGTTTTAAAACTGACTTAAATAAGCGCTCTTTTTGATAAATTTAAAAATAGATAGCTATGTTTATTAATAAAGTTCTTGATATAATATTGGCGACATTATTAAGTCATAAATTTGATGTTGTTGATGAAAAAAATAGAAAAGAGAAAAAATAAACAAAGGAATTGATAAAAACAGAAGAATTAAACTTTGTAAAAAAAACTTAAAATATATTAATTATTTATCATTAATTTTTTTAAAAAAATTAGACTTCTTACTTTTTTTGAAACATTTGTTTTTTATTGAAAACAATTGTTATCGTCTACAATGATCTTGACATACATAACATGTAAAAATACAATACAAATAAAATTGACATTAAAAAATCGGTTATTTTTTTTTTAAACTTATTAAACTTTTGCGCACTATTGCATAAAAACTTTTTTAAAAAAAAAACATTAATTTGACTTTATTGCCTACTGTACAACGTAAATTTCACACTCTATTTGGCTACTATTTAATCTAAATATTTTTTACTGGTTATTTAGATATTTTTTTAAAAATTTTTATTTATATATTTTTTAACAATAATATAATTTAATCCTTGAAAACTAAAGTTAGTATTGTTATGTTATTTCATATTTTAGTTTTTCTTAAAATGTATCTAGATCAAAACAGAATTAATATCATACTAAGCATAGTTTTATGCATAGTTTAATTCTTCTGTTTTCATCATTTCATTGTGTTTATTTTTTTCTTTTTCTATTTTTTTTTTCTTTTTTTTTTTTTCATCAACAACATCAAATCTGCGACTTAATTGCCGCCAATATGAATCACAATTGTAACTAATTATCAATGAACATAGCTATCTGATATGACTTTAAAGGCTCAAAAAGAGCGCTTATTTAAGTCAGTTCCAAAACTCTTCTTGAATGCATCCAAAGAATCGACAGTTACTTGAGATGGGAGTAGAT
Source organism: Microlaimidae sp. YZB2_3 (assembly GCA_030248175.1). NCBI lineage: Eukaryota > Metazoa > Nematoda > Chromadorea > Desmodorida > Microlaimidae > Microlaimidae sp. YZB2_3. The sequence goes on along the minus strand of JASAMX010010970.1, from coordinate 33,277 downwards.
TGTTCCAAGGTGTAACAACCCTATTTGCAAAAGAAAATTTCCTTGCATTAATTCGGCAGTCTTCCATTGCCAATTTAAATGGATGACCACGGGTGGGCTGCAGGTTAAACTTAAAAAAATCATTGGTTTGCAAATTGTTTAAGCAATGTATAATTTTAAAGCACTCATATAAATCAATTTTGTCTCTTCGATCCTTTAATCTTTCTAAACCTAGGTAATTCAGTCTATGTTCATAACCAACAGGTAACAACTTGCATTTATAAAACAAACGCCTAGTGAAATTTTGTTGCACTTTTTCCAAAATGTTTATATCCTTTTGTAAATAAGGGTTCCAAACTGCACTAGCATACTCCAGAATTGGTCTAACATAGGACTTATATGCTCTGAGAAAATTATTTCTAGAGTTTGAGTTGAATGTTCTAAAAATTAGTGATGTCACTCTCATAGCTTTTTTTGCTGTGATTTCACAGTGTTTAGAGAATTTCAGATCATGGGATATATAAACACCTAGGTCACGCACCAATTCTGTAGTTGCAAGTACGTTATTACCAAGCTTATATTTACAAATTAACTCTTTGCTATGATTTCGAATATGAAGAACTTCACATTTGTGATTAGATAACTGCAGTTGCCAGTCTTGTGACCAGCTGTGTATTCTATCTAAATCTTGCTGAAGTCTCAAGGTTTGAATGTGGTAATCTTTAGATGAAGATTTTACAAACAACTTTATATCATCTGCAAAGAGTCTAATTTGTGAGAACTTAACACAATCAACAATATCATTAATATATACCAAGAACAAAAATGGACCTAAAACAGAACCCTGAGGAACTGAACTTCTTACAGGAAATGATTTGGATACTGAGTTATTAATTACAACTTTAATTTCCCGCCCAACTAAAAATTCTTTTATCCATTTTAAAAATTTACCAGAAACACCATATTTTTCTAGCTTATATAACAATTTTTGATGTGACACGGTGTCAAAGGCCTTGGCAAAATCCAAGTAAATGACATCAATTAGAAATTTGTCTTTTAGTGCTAGCGTCCACTCATTAAAAGTTTCCAACAGCTGTGTTATTGTAGAACTTTTTGCCTTAAAACCATGTTGAAACCTTGACAAAATGATATGGAAAAAGACAAGCAGTTCTTCTTTGACAAGCTGTTCCATTAGTTTACAAGAAAAAGATGTAAGTGAAATTGGACGATAATTTTCTTTTAGGCTTTTAGTGCCTTTTTTAAACAGTAAGTTTAATAAAGCTATTTTCCAATCAAGTGGTAATTCTCCAAAATCAAAAGACATCTGAAAGATTATTGCCAAAGGTTCAGCAATAACTTTAGCCAAGCGTTTTAAAAAGTAAGCTGGAAAACAGTCAGGTGTTCGAGACAATTTGTTTGGGAGCTTTTTTAGGGCCTTAAATACCTTTTTTGTGGTAAATACCATGTTGTCCAACTTTCCAATGTTCGGTGGATTAAAATTTGGCAAAGTATTATCATCATCAGTAAAAACAGAAGCAAAATAATTTCCAAAAAGTTCAACTTTTTCAAAGTCTTGGGGGGGAGTAAATTGTTCCAAGGTGTAACCACCCTATTTGCAAAAGAAAATTTCCTTGCATTAATTCTACTTTCTGCTACAGCCAATTTAAAGGGATGACCACGGGTAGGCTGCAGGTTAAACTTTAAAAAAAATGATTGGCTTGCAAATTGTTTAAGCTATATGTATAATTTTAAAGCACTCATATAAATCAGTTTTGTCTCTTTGGTCCTTAAATCTTTCTAAACCTAGGTAATCCAGTCTTTGTTCATAACCAACAGGTAACAACTTGCATTTATAAAACAACCTCCTAGTGAAATTTTGTTGCATTTCTTCCAAAATATTTATATCTTTTTGTAAATAAGGGTTCCAAACTGCACTAGCGTCCTCCAGAATCGGTCTAACATAGAACTTATATGCTCTGAGAAGATTATTAATAGAGTTTGAATTGAATGTTCTAAAAATTAGTAATGTCATACTTATTGCTTTTTTGCTGCGATTTCACAGTGTTTAGAAAATTTCATATCATGGGTGGTGGGGGAGCGCCACGGGGCGATTTAGCCCAGTGGCGCCGCGCTAGCTATAATTAGAGAATGTGGGTAAATTTCAAAATTCATGTTCATTTCCTTCTTCTTATTATTATTAATCTAACGCTCAACGCTTAAAATCGATATTCCTCCTTCGTTACTGATTGATCAAAAATAAACATGGGCTTATTGGAAAGAAAAAAAATTACGCAACTTTCTTAGGAGCCACTTTTTTCATATTCACAACTAAAATTTGATGGGTATTTGAACGGTTATTCTAAAAAATTGGTTGTTACCATGAAAAAATAAAAGTATATTTGTAACTGCCAGATACCTAATAATACGAAAAAAATATTATTAATTTGATTAAAGGCTTAATTAAAAAAAATCTTATTAACATAAATTGTACATGCCAAAATAGGGCATTTTTGGGTATAAATCGGCTTATAACTTCTACTGAAAAGCTTGTGCCATTGAGCCACCAGGACTGTGCTGACCTTCGGGCAGCACCTAACGGGCCTACGGGTTTCACTACCACCTAAACCTGGTTGCTGGATCTTTTCTTTTATAGAAATGTGTCCAGCGTGGCATGGCTAGAGTGTTTGTTGTTGTACGTTGGCCACACATGGCAGTTTTCCATCTAGCAAACCAGTGGACAAATACAGCTCTATTATGTGTGGAGTTTGTAGCACTGGTCTTGCAGGAACACCTATACTGACCATGTACAACGTTAAATAGTAAGATCAATATTAGGCGCGACTTAAAAAATCCTTTAGACAAAGACCTCGGAATGGGTGAACACTGCATGTAGTGAACACTCTAGCGGTAAAGGTTGCCAACATCGTTATTAATGTTGGACGAAGAGTCTTAACCATAGGGGTGAAAAATTTTCGCCCCTCCTGGCTTGTCTTAGCGCCTGCCCTTTGCATAATCTGCATAGGGAAGATAAGTTTCAGGTTATTCAACAACAACAACAACTGAAAAGCTTAAATCTCAAAAATAACCACAAAAATCAAGTTTACGGGTCCAATTTAGAGTATGAAGATGTTTTATAAGTGTAATTTAGTTTAGGATCGGTCAAATCGAATTTTGGGACGCGTATGGGAATCCTACCAAAATATTTATACTTGGTATATGTTTTAATTTATGGCGATCAAGTCGCATAATATCCTATTTTGAAACCTTTAGTTTGGACGCCGCACCGCACATTTAAGTATTATAAATTGTTTTTCACAAAATCATAAAACATACCAGTAAGAAAAGAGTTTTCGTTTTTCCTTTTAATTTATATCCACCAAGAAAACTTTCAAATATGTCCAGAACTAATGAGGCCCACAAGCATAATATTATGAAAGAGATTCTAAAGTATTTTACCGCTTGTGATGCCATTTACCTAAATAAGAAAGTTTGTGCTTATTAAATACACTTATGTATCAGTGGTTTACACTACACAGGTTTAGATTTTTAGGAAGAAACAAGGAGATGACGGTAACACTCACAGCACAGGGGAGGAAGAAAATAGTGCCGATTGTAACCTAAAACTATACCCATACCCAGCGGGACGGTAACCCTCTTAAAACAGGAAAGTGGTTGTGGTTCACTGGAGCGTGCGTGAATAATCTAGTGAATGGCAGGGTTGCCAGGCCTAATAAGGAAAAGAAGGGCTATTAAGACGAAAAGGGACAAAAGGGGCTATCAAAAATTTTACGAAAAATATTTTAAAATTTGAAAAAGGGGCTATTTTTGGAGAAAAAAGGGGCTATTTTTTTAAAAAAAACTAACAATTTTCATTAATAAATGCAAAAATAAAGACTAAATCTATATTAAAAAAAGCTTCTAGGGTGCAATTTTTAAACATTAAATGTGAAAAATTTGGGCAGCATATTAACAGCTTAGAGCATACATGGCCATTGGGGGATTCAAGGAAAGGGGGTTTAAACCCACCTCCTAAAATTCTGGGAAGATGGTTTAAAAACAATACATGGGCAAGTTGGTCCGGAGTGGGGGGGGTTAAACCCCAAATTAGGGGGAGGGTTAAAATCCGAAAAACGCAAAATACCCATATCGTTTTTTTTTTCTGGATTCCATTTTACCCATATTGTTTTTCGATTTCAAAGAAAAAATAGGTAAAAAAACGCTAATTTTAAGTCAAAAAGGCTTTTTATTGCATTTTTTTAACTTTTTACTGTTTAAAACATTCATTTTGACCTCAAAACTTAAGTTTGGAGGCAGTTAAAAGTCAATTGAAAGACATTTTTTTCTTCATTTATCCAAAATTGGGGGTTAACTTTCCCCCCCCCACTTCTGAGTGGGGGGGGATTAAACCTCCCTTCTCAGAATTTGGGGGGTTAACCCCCCCAACCCCCCCCCCCCCTGTGCCCATGTTTGGTTTAAACCCCCACCAACCACTCAGATGTGCGCGGATGAAACGAGAAAATGAAGAAATAAATGTGTTCAAAATAACTCCTTAGTTCTAGCTCAACTGCTTCAAATTTTTTGGGGTAAATTGCTTAAAACACTCATTTTAACAGTCAAAATGAGTGTTTTAAGCAATACAATGTTAAAATTGCTATAAAAAAAGCCTTTTTGACCTAAAATTAGCGTTTTTTTTTACATAATTTTTCAAAAAAAACGATATTAGTATTATGCACTCCTTTAGACAACACGATATGGGTAAAAGTGCTGCGTTAAACTCTCCCCCTTGCTCCCTCAGTTTTGACCAACTTTCCTATGTGATGTGGCTTGGGCTACGGGGCAATAGCAGGCTTGGCAGCCACTTTGTAGATTGTAATTTAACATTAAAACATTTTTTAGCTAAGCACTAATACCCAATCAAATTTTTCAATAAGGTCAAAATTTAAAAGGTCAAAATATGAAAGATAATAAGGGAAGCATAACAGCTTTGGAGGCAATGGCAATGGCAACTCTCTACATTGCAATTCCACAACATTTTTTAAGTAAACAAGGAAAGAATAAATTATTTAATAAGGTTAAAATTAAAAAAAAGCAATTCATATGAAAGTTTGCTAAAAAAAGTCATTTAAATTTCATTTATTTAAAAATTAAAAATTCACCAGTTAGTTATAATAATAAAGCTTTAAGAGCAACCAAAGTTAAATCACGGAAAGTAAGCCGTGCGAGAAATCTTAACAACAAACAAACTTCAAAATTAATATATATTTTATCATGATAAGTGTACTTTATCACTAAGAAGAGTGATCATTTTATCGCAATTTTTTAGGATGATTTTCGTTTTATTTGCCATAAAAGGGGCTATTTTGCGGAAAAGGGGCGAAGGGCTATTTCCAAATTTTTGGGGCTATCAGCCTAAAAAAGGGGCTAAAGATGGCCCCAAAGGGACTAACCTGGCAACGAGAATTAGTTTTGCCGGTGTCGCAGAATAGATCTTCCCCCCTATTTTTCTTCCCCCCGGAAGATTTATTCTAGTGCGCTCTAGAATAGATCTTCCCCCCGGAAGATTTATTCTGGTGCGCTCTAAAATAAATCTTCCCCCTCGGAAGATTTATTCTGATTTACGCCAGAATAGATCTTCCCCCCTCAGAATAGTTATTCCCCCCGGAAGATTTATTCTGGTTCAAACACCAGAATAAATCTTCCCCCCTCAAAAATTTGCATAAATTTCAAAAATGATACGCGATAATTTGTTAGAGCAAATTTTAAAAACATAATTTTTAACACAGAAGGTTAAAATGTTACATTTAGAAAAAAAGTTTGTTTTTTGTATTTTTATATAGATCAACTTTAGCTTTAATTGTTGTTAATTGAAAAAACAGTTGAGTATTGACATTAATAATTAAGTATTATTTAGTGGGTTTTTGGAGATAAAAAATACGTTTACATTAGTTCGTTTGTTTGAGTATGTAAAAAAATATGCCATAATTAAATAAACTCAATATTTTTTAAAAAAAATTAATATCGTGAAAAGGCTTTTTTTAAGTTTATCAATTTTTAAGACAAAGTATAATAAAAAAAGACATGAAAAAATGACACCAGTTTAATTTCTTTTTGATCAGTATTTGATTCATTATTTACCTTTCAGTTTTTGCTTCTTATAAAACATAATATATAGACAAAAATTGAAATAAGACGAAATAAAAATTAGATTATGAGTATCCATAAGTTTTTAGTTTTTTTTTTATTTAAAAGTCAATACGAAAACAAAAAAATCTTCTTCATGTTTAGCAGTTAATTCAACATTAAACAGGTTTACAGTTGTTATTTTTTGGTTTAGGTTGATTTTTAGATTTTGCTTAGGCTTAGGAAAAAAGTTTTTTTGTCTTTAATCAGGAAGTGATATTTTCTGAAGATATGCAGAATGTATTTTTTCTGGCGCCGCCAAACTTTCCTACGAGTTCTAACTTTTTTTCATAATATGTTGCTTAATATTTTAAACGGTTAAAATTTTGAATTTAAGTTTTCTGCTTAGGTTTGCTAAGGGTTCACATTTTAGCTTTATAGGATCGAAATCCTAATTTTAAGTAAAACATTCAAAAGGTGTTAATTTAAAAAAGGCAGGTTTTTTTTAAAATATTTCGGACATCTCAAATGTTTGATTAGAATAAAATTTATTTTTTGTGTTTATTACCAATTCTTTGATCTGAAACCTCGAGTATTTTTTATGAATTTTTTTATTAAAAGAAAAAAAAAACGAAATGACGCAAAAAACAAAAAAAGATGTTGTTTTTAATATGCAAATAATTGTTACATGAATTATAACAAGGGGGAAGATTTATTCTAGAGTGAACACCAGAATAAATCTTTTCCTCTCTGTTAAGATTTTATGCAAATTTTTGCTGTATGCTTTAGCACAGGGGGGGAATAAATATTCTGAGGGGGGAAGATGTTCTGGCGTGAACCAGAATAAATCTTCTGGAGGGGAAGATCTGTAATGGGGGAAGATCTATTCTACGACACCGGCATTCTTCAAGTATAACCCATTTAATTACATGGACTACTTTAGGTATAGACGAACTAACAGTTTAAATCCCTATTTTTCATGAAAATTATCGTAAGAATACTTATAAATGACCTGATCGTGAACTGTGGACCTTAGTTTCCCTAAGCAACCTAAGCAAAACCTAAAAATCAAGCCAAATTTAAACTTTAGTTTGATTTTAAGGTTTTGCTTAGGCTGCTTAAGGAAACTAAGGTCTACACTCCACGATTCAGGTTGCTCATTAGTTTTATCTTGACAAGAATTTTACCTTTACGTGTTTTTCTTAAGATTTATCAAAAAAACTATTTATTTTATTTAATTGTACTTAAAAATTAGGGATTTAAACTGTTAGTTCGTCTATACCTAAAGTAGTCCATGTAATTAAATGGGTTATACTTGAAGAATGCCGTTTTGCCGGGCTAACAGGAGGGTTCCCGGAAATTTCGTCTTCTACATCTCGTCTTTCAACATCTCGTCTTCTACAACTCGTCTTCGGAAAACTCGTCTTTTAAACATCTCGTCTTCGGAAAACTTGTCTTTTGGATGCGATTTTGTAAACGCACTTTTTAAAAGACAAGTTTCTCCTATTTTTTGACTAAAACAATCTATTGAAAACCTTTTTTACCTAAGCCTAAGCAAAAGCCAAAAATCAAGCAAAATTTTTATCATGATAAACTTTTATTAAATAATTTATTCAAAAAACTGAGAACCTAAGCCTAAGCTAACTTAAAAATCAAGCAAAATTTTATCATGGTAAATTTGTATTTAATGATGCTTTTTGAACTGAAGAGTAAAAACCTTTTTTTTTCCTAAGCCTAAGCAAAACCCAAAAATCAAAGAAAATTTTATGATTGGGGTGGAAACTCGCATTTTTGAAAGTACGTTTACAAAATTGCATCCAAAAGACGAGTTTTCCGAAGACGAGATGTTTAAAAGACGAGTTTTCCAAAGACGAGATGTAGAAGACGAGATGTTGAAAGACGAGATGTAGAAGACGAAATTTCCGGACACCAAAGGGAGAAAACTCCGCAGTTTTAACTCCGCAGTACTCCGCAGGTGTAAATAACCCTTTTTTAAGCTTAAGGCTATGCGTTCCTAAGCCTAAGCAAAGCCTTAAAAACAACCTAAACTTTAACAAATAGCTGCGCGAAGAAAGTTTATGTTGTTTTTAGGCTTTGCTTAGGCTTAGGAAGGCGTAGGCTTAAACTCCTGCGGAGTACTGCGGAGTTTTCTCCTGTTAGCCTTTTGCCGTCATATCACTGCTTTTTTGTGAGTGCCGCCATATTTTGAAAGTTTTCCGTCATATGTCATGGACCACTAAGAGCATAAAATGGGACAGAATTAAAGGGCAGATTCGGTTTTTTAGCGCAACCGTGCTAATTTTAAGCGCGCTGAAAAATCTTAATGTGATAAAGTTTAGCTTGATTCTTAGGCTTTACTTAGGCTTAGGAAAAAATAAAAAAGCGTATAAAATGCTTTAGCTTATTAAAACAGACGTTTCCGTTTTAGAAAACAGCTAAGCCTAAGCAAAACCCAAAAATCAAGCAAAATTTTATTGCGGTAAATTAGTATTTAATGCTGTGTTCTTCAAATTGTAGATTAAAAACCTAGTTTTTTCTAAACCAAAGCAAAAATATAAAAATCAAGCAAAATTTTATTGTATACTGTAACTCTTTTTTTCGAAGCATGTTTATAAAATCTCACTTAAAAACCTTCTGTTGTTTTCTGAAAACGAAATTGGAATTCAATTGCAAATTTTTTAAGGGCTAAATTGGTTAATTTTTGTATCTTTCGTAAAAAGTGAAATTAAAAAAAAATATGTTCTTATTTATTTTTTTAAACGTCATAAACGCACAATTTTAACTGTTCCGTACATGTCTGCATTTTAATTTTCGTGGTCAACCAGATATAATTCAACCATAAGTTTCTTTCGTCGTTTCTTTCATTTTTTCTTCAGGTTTTAGATGTATAAAAAAAACTTTCAAATATAAAAGTTGAGACAGCAATATAACTTCCAACATCCATAAACAGCTGAAATAATAATTTGACCTTTTTGAAAGCTGACCCGTAAAAAAATTTTTTTTATCTACTTTGCATGCAGCACAAAAAAACATTAACCTTGAAAAATTATTTTTAAAAATAAAGTAAAAAAAAAACATACGAATTTCACTGCGGACCAATGTACTAAATTAAACGGGTTGGGGTTTTTTTTGTTTTTGTTTTGTGGGGTGGGGGTGGGGGGGGGTGGTTGGGGGGGTGTGTTTTTTTTGTTTTTGTTTTTTTTGGGTTTTTTTTTTGTGGGGGGTTTTTTTTCTGTTGTGGTTTGGTGTTTTGTGTGCCGCGGTATTTTACCGATGTTATTAATAATGTAATAAAATAACGTGCGATGGTCAGATTTACGCATTCTTGGATTTACTTAATTAAAAAATTAGCCTTGAAAAATTATTTTTAAAAATAAAGTAAAAAAAACATACAAATTTCACTGCGGACCAATGTACTAAATTAAACGTATACTAAACCCGAAGGCTATCTGTAAGCGACAAATAACAAGCCATGGGTTTTTTTTGCATAAGCTTCGTAAACAGATATTAATTTGCAAAATGACCGTTTTATTTTTCGCTTCTTCTCACAATGATAAATCGATTTGCAATTTGCTTTTTTAATATTGTTAATTTTATTTTTTTATTTTTTCATTTGCAAGAATTATAACAATAATGCAATAAACAAGAATTCTTAAAAAATAAACAAGATTATAAATAATTGATATAATTTTAAATAAAAATTAAATAAACAGCACTTAATTCTCCTTTGTAAAATGATTTTGTAAATTTCAGTATTGTTTAAGCCACTCCAAATAATTACAAATGGACTGGTTGGCAGTTCTCCAAAATGAGAATTTGCTTTTTTGTGGACCGAAATTAAAGTAAATTTGCAGTTTCAAAGTATTATCAAAATTTTAAGGCCGTTTGGAACACGCCATATTATTTAAAAATAAAATTTTCAAGGGGTTTTGCTAAAGCAAGTACGTTTTTTGATTTGTCGCTCCTCGTGGCATTTCGGTTTAAACTCATTGGCATTGTAGAAGCGACAGAGCGGTCGCGACAGCCCGCCGCGCAGAATAAATATTAAAAAAATAGAAAAAAAAACAATAACGGAAACAACCATTGTATATTAAATTAATTATATTACGCGGCCTAAAATCGGTAAAAATACAGGTAGAGTGACATTTAATGTTTTGAATTTCGTTTAAAATTAAACGTAGCGAACTGAGTCAGTTCATTTTGTAGTTTACATAAGATGGGCCAAAATTTTATAAATCTAATATTTCTCTATATGAAAATATTATTATAAAAATACAAATAAAAAACATATATTATGACAAAAAGTAATTTTTTTCATGCTTTTTAATGTCTTTCTGCACGATAAATGACGTTTTCAGATATAAATTGGTATTTTTATTTTTGTTTTTTTATTTTAACCATTTCAAGCATTCGGAAATGGATTTAAAATGAACTGCTGGCATTAATTCAACAACATTAAGTGTTTAAGTAATGTCGCTTCGGTGGCATTCGAGTTTAGTGCGGGATTGATTACAAAAAAAACAAGCTAAACCATGTTTGGCATTAAAGATATATATTCATACACATTTTATATTGTTGAATAACAGTCCAAAAACAGGTAGAATTAAGTACTTTAAAGTTAAACGTTTTCTTTTCTACAAGATTATCGGCGCTCCTTCCTTTCTCCAAAAAAGGTTACCCATTATATGGATCTTTTGAAACAAAAATCATATGCTATAAATAAATCACAATATGAAAATTTAAATGTCTTACAGCTAAACGTTTTTGTGTGTTTTTTTGAGTTAACCCTTCCTGTACAATGTATGAGGGCGCGCCCAGAATCTTCAATATATTTTTATAGATTTTTAGCTTTGATAATTTTAATTAAATACCCACTCCATAGAGCTTTGCAAACTGGGATTTATGTTTCGAGAGCATTCAGGAATAATCTTATTTAAAAGTAATTCAGCGATCATAATTTTCCTAAAATCTCGATACCATTGCTAACAACTAACAGCTTAGCGTACGTAAACGTACGCAAACCACAATTCTTCCGTTCGACCTGGCCCAAACAACAGATTTTTATATTATTGTTTTAATTAAAAAAGTTGGTTTGCCGGTTCGGGAGTACTAAAAACTTCGATCGAGCCTACTACTACTCTGGTAAACAAATTATTTAATTAATGATAGTCGGTATGCTTTTCTGTTATATGTATTGACTTAGCAAAAAACAGAAAGGAGCTTTGAAACTGAAGTTCTGGGGCGCTTCTGAGCTACGATATGGCGAAAATCACTAACGCAAACCAATAACAAACAATTATGTTCCAAATATTTATAAATTTAGTTTTATATTCGAAGTATTTATAAATTTAGTTTTCAGAATGTTCCAAATATTTATAAATTTAGTTTTCAGAATGATTTTATTTATTTTTATATTAAAACTTTCGATAAAAATTTTTTTTCGATGAAACCGTTTTTATTTTTGAAAACTAGTTTAATGAAACAGCATTTTAACATAAAAATACTATATTATATACGGTTAAAACCATTTATTTTGACTAAAAAATGTAAATTTATACATAAAATTAGCAAAAAAAAAACACTTTAGAATGGAGCTCTGGAGCGCCAAAACCGGTGTTTTGCGCCGTTTCAAAATTACTTTTATTATATTTTTACTCTTACTTTTACTTAAAAAATAGGTCTTACTTTTACTTTCCTTAAATAAAGTTTTGACCATTACTTTTACTTTTACTTTACTTAAATTAAAAAATTACAAATTACTCTTACTCTTACTTTACTTAAATCAAAATTTTTCAAATTGCTTTTACTTAAAATAATCCAAAATCAATACTTTTTACAACTCTTGTTAAAACATTTGACATTGTTTATAAACCAGTTTTAAAGCAGATCGTAATCATGGGTGAATGGTCAAGTGGTTAGGAACAATGAATATACCCCGGTTTCAAAATTTCAATATTTAAAATGTTCTCCAAATAAATTTGTATTGGTTTAAAATTATAAATTATCGGCTTCTGGGGAAATGAGAACGGCTTCTGAGGGAATAGGAACGGCTTCTGGGCCGGAATTCACAAAGCGGGGTATACATGGTGTATACACCGTGTAAACTACGGTATATTGAGGGCTAGCACGGTGTTAGTTAATCCGGAAAAGTTAACACTGTTGTGCTAGCCCCAAATATACCGTACTTTACCCGGTGTATACACCGGAGACACATACACGGTGTATACCCCGCTTTGTGAATTCTGGTCTGGGGAAACAGGAATGTCTGGGGAATCGAAGCAAGACTCTTATGGGGAACGTTCCCAGTACAGCGTAAAAATACTTTAGGTAAAAAAACTTTCGACAAATGACATTCTGGTAAAAACACCATTGGGTAATTTCATATTCGGACTAATTTGCCATCGATAAATTTAGCTTGATTTTGAGGTTTTGCTTAGGTTCAGGAAAAATAAGCCCGAAGTGACTTTCGTCACTTCGTCACTTTGACAATCAGTCTGATTGTCAAAGTACCATCAAGTAATTTGACAATCTGACAGATTGACCTTCGGGCTTATTGACCTTCGGGTTTTTAATTTCTGGGTATAGGTTATATGCAGCAGGGTTATACAAATATTGTTAAGAAATTTAGTGTACAGTTGGAGATTCTCTTGTGTCATATATTCTTGGCAGGGACGAAACCAAAGAGGGGGCGGCCGGTGCCGCCCCGCCCCTCTCGAAACGGTTGGAGGAGAGGAAAAATAAAGATAGATAGTGGTTAAGCGGAAGGGGGGCGGTCACCTCCCCCCTCAAATTGGTCGCATAATGGTAAAATTTGGGGGTTTTCAGAGGCTAAAAATTCAAATTTTTTTAGCGTCTCGCTAGTAGCTCGGCGCCAAACTATAAAATAGTTTTGGTACCACAATTGACCCCTAAAAAGCATTTTTCCGCTTCGCTTTGCTCAGGGGTCAAGTTCTATAATATACGCATATTTCTCGCTATTTATCTTGCTTAATATGATTGAAAAAAAGTCAATCAAGAAAACAAACAATCATGTTTGGTTGATTTGTGTATATAACTTTTCCCCGTCTAAAATTTCCAGCCGCCTGCCTATAGCAAATAGCTTGGTAATTTTTTCAATATAAGATATCCTACAGAACATGGAGATGCTGTTTATCTGCTTTGGTCTACAATGTGGACACCCACGGTCCAAAATGTCTCTAAATCCCTTTTTTGTTAAATCCAAGCTCTGCAAATGTCTGCTAATGTAATTTTTAACTAAGAAAACATGTTTTACCGCTAATAAAATTAGATAAAAATAGAACACGTAGACCTCATTTTGTGGTTATTTTTGAGATTTAAGCTTTTGGTAAAAAGTTATAAGCCAATTTAAACCCAAAAATGGCTTTTTTCAGCATGTGCAATTTATGATGTTAAGAAAAAAATTTGCAAACCAACAAACTAAATTAAAAACTATGTTTGGTATTAGTGAGATAGGATTTCCCCTATGATAGGGGAAATACACCTCCAGCGACATAAGGAAAATCTTGCATTCACTTATATGTATTTATTTAAGGCGGATATGGATATGACGGTGACGTGCAAAATCCCCATAAAAGTAGTGTAAAATCCCCATGGCAAAATTCACCATAACGTAGTGCAAATTCCCCATAACAATTAGAAATGCGTTTGCAAACTGAAATGTGTTAAAAAAAACTGTTTTAATCATAAAAGCATTAAAAATGTTTTAATTTTTTCCTAAGCCTAAGCAAAGCCCCAAAATCAAGCTAAATTTTATCATGATAAAATTTTGTTGTATTTTTTCAAGTGTCAAAATTTAAAGGAAATATTGCAAACGCATTATATTTATGGGGAATTTACACCACCTTATGGGGATTTTGTAACGTTTATGGGGATTTTGGCCTAGGGGGACATTGCCCATGGGGTTTTTATACGGACAGGGATATGACTATGGCGATTGACGCTCATCAGCCGTTTTCAAGGTATTAAAGAGAGAGTCCGGGAAGCTCCATACAAAATCGACTTTTTTCACAGTTTCATTTTTAATTTTAAAGTATTTGCGTTTATATTATGTTTTTTTTGGTTATCAAATAAAAATATATACATTTGTGTAGTTTTTAATGTTTATAAAACGTAACTGTAAAGGATCGGACTACGGTGAGGGGTCAGTAAAATAAACCTATCCAGTAAAAGGTATTAATCCATTTGTGATGTAGTTCATGATATACATGGACAGTGAATATAGGGACGTTTAACTATTAAATAAAAATGAAATTACCTCCGGCTTTTTCTCTGGCTCTCGCTTTTATGCGGTTTTAAAGCAAAAATGGTAATAAGTATTCATGAAAATAGTTAAAAACTAATAAAAAATAAATTTTCTAATTAGTTTTGTTAAAATAAATTTGATTTAAATTAAAATAGGTTTTTTATTAAAAAAACTATTAGCATGCGTTTGCGCCGGCTCTCGCGATTAAAAAAACTTCAGCATGCGTTCCCGCCGGTTCTCCATTTAATTCGCTCGTTTTTCCTATAACCTTAAGTTTTACGTTTTCTAAGCGTTTTCTTTTTTGATAAAATAAGAAAACCAGTAATTTTCAACTGGAAGCCAGCTGAGAGCCAGAAATTGAAAACCGACTTCTAATACTGCGTGCCGAACGCCTACAGCGGAGTATTTTTGAAACACTATAAAAACGAGCGAATGAAATGGGATCGGAAGACCGGCGGGAAAACCGGCGGGAACGCATGCTGGCTGAGTCACAGCTAGAAAGAAGAGTTTGTAAAAATGATTAATTTAGAGAAAAAAAAACTGGACGGAATTTGAGCTTATCACTACAAATATTATGACGTTGCAGCTAATTTAACGATTTTCTAAATATACTGACCGATTTAGAGGTAACCTGGGAGGCACTAAGAGTGTTCCAGTTACTAATTACTCGATTAGGGAAACAAAATTTTCTTGCATCAATTCTGCTATCATCAACTTGTAGTTTAAATGGATGACCTCGTGTTGGGTTAGTATTAAAAGAAAAAAGGTTTTCTGCAAGGAGGCTAGATTTTCCATTGATTATTTTATATACTTCACATAAATCGGTTTTTTTTCTTCTGTCAGAGAGTTTTTTTCAGGTTTTAGAAAAACTAAACGATTTTCATAGTTAGTGTAACCAAGACCACAGCACTTGAATAATCTTCTTGTGTAATATTTTTGCACTTTTTCTATTAAGTTGCAATCCTTGATTAAATAAGGATTCCAGATTACACTGCCATACTCAAGTAATGGCCTTATGTAAGACTTGTATGCTTGCATTAGTTTTTGACAGATTTAGCTGTGAAAGTACGAAAGATTAAGGCAGATCTAAGAAGAGCACTTTCTGCTATTTTTTGACAGTGTTTTGAGAATTTTAAATTACAGGACATATAAATGCCTAGATCTTTTACTGTTGTAGCTTGATTTAAAATTTTATTATTCACTTGATAATTATAGCCACAGGAGTTAGTTACAGTCCCAATATGAAAAGTTTCGCACTTATCTTCTGCAAGGTTTAGTTGCCAGGTTTTTGACCACTCAACAATTTTTTCAAGATCTTGCTGCAGATTTTGAATATGGAAATTCATAGAAAGTTTGTCATTAGGAAAATAATCTGTATAAATCTTTGCATCATCTGCAAATAATTTAATTTTAGAGTTTTTTACACAATCAAAAATATCATTTGCTGGCTTTCCTGTTTTAGCCGCCTTATTTGTTAAAGAGAACGCTTTGAAAACGTCCTAACTAAGGTAAAAAGAAAAAAGAGAGGATTAAATGGAGTCGGAAGACCGGCGGGAACGCATGCTAAAGTTTTTTTAATCGCGAGAGCCGGCGCAAACGCATGCTGAAGTTTTTTTAATAAAAAACGTATTTTAATTTAAATCAAATTTTATTTAACATCAAAACTAATTATAAAATTCATATTTCATTAGTTTTTAGCTATTTTCATAAATACTTATTATCATTTTTGCTTAAGAAAGAAATAAATAAATAAATTTAGTTTTAGCAAATTATCTACAAATCCACAATATGCGTAAATCAGCAAACAAAAAAGTTTAGTTAGTTTAAAAAAAATATATCACAATTAGTTATATAGAACACACTCTATAATAAAAAGAACAAATAGAAGAAAATACATTTAGGTAGGATTCCCATACGCGTCCCAAAATTCGATTTGACCGACCCTAAAGTAAAATACACTTATAAAAAGACTTCATACCCTAAATTGGACCCGGAGACTTGATTTTTGTAGTTATTTTTGAGATTTGAGCTTTTCATTAGGAGTTATAAGCCCATTTATACCCAAAAATTGCCTTATTTTGGCATGTACAGTTTATACTATTAAGAAAATTTTTTTATTAAGCCTTTAATCAAATTAATATTATTTTTTTCGTTTTTATTTTAAATTTTATTATTATTTTTTATTAATTTTTAATTTTTTTTGAAAATTTTTGAGTTCCTCAGACTTCTAGCATTGTTAAAACATAGTTTTTAATTTAATTTGTGTGTTTACAATTTTTTTAATTATCATCATAAATTGCATATGCTGGAAAAGGTCATTTTTTGGGTATAAATTGGTTTATAACTCTTTTCGATAAGCCCAAATCTTAAAAATAACCACAAAAACGAAGTCTGCGTGTCCTATTTAGTGTACAAAGATGTTTTATATGTGTATTTTACTTTAGGATCGGTCAAATAGAATTTCGGGACGAGTATGGGAATCTAACCATACATTTAAATAAATACAATACTACAAAAAAACACTAGATAGATATACATATACAGACCTGTGCACTGCCCCCCTGGGGTTACAATGTGGGGGCAATGCCAAAACGGGGGGGTGGCATGGGGGGCAACTTTTTTGAAACATGGGGGGCAATAAAACGGGGGAAGGCAAGCAGGGGGGAAAGAAAAAAAGAGAAAAAGAAGAAGAAAAGGAGAAGGGAAAAGGGCAAAAAGAGACAAAAACAGCGGAAATAAGGTAAAAATAGGTCTAAACTGGCTTAAAATACATTGAAATAGGCTAAAAACTGCAAAAAATTCGCGATGATGGCGTCATCATAGGTCAAAAATGGCGTCATATTTTTAGGGTACTTTTTCATTTTTTGGCGGGGGGGGGGCAATAAAAAGGGGGGGGGGGGGGCAAATCCTCCAATAAAACGGGGGGGGGGCATTTCCAGAACGTGCACAGGTCTGCATATACAAAATAAAAACAAAAGTTGGGAGACCCGGTGAGAGGAAAAAAAACTAACATCACTTTTGTAAAATTAAGAATGTGTAATCAAGTAAGATAATGAACTTGCTGTGTGCAATCTAAAAGCAACACAGTTAAGCTAAAAAATGCTCAGAAGGCTCAGGTTGTTACGCTTAGGCACTAAAACTGAGCATAATAATTTTAAGATTAAAACACACCTTATGTTATTTTAGCGATTTTCTAAAAATTGTGACCGAATTAGCAGACCTGTGCACGGTCTGGAAATGCCCCCCCCCGTTTTATTGGAGGATTTGCCCCCCCCCCCCCGCCAAAAAATGAAAAAGTACCCTAAAATTATGACGCCATTTTTGACCTATGATGACGCCATCATCGCGAATTTTTCGCAGTTTTTAGCCTATTTCAATGTATTTTAAGCCATTTTAGACCTATTTTTACCTTATTTCCGCTTTTTTTGTCCCTTTTTTCCCTTTTCCCTTCTTTTTTTCTCTTTTTTTCTCTTTTTTTCTCCTTTTTTTCTCTTTTTTTTTCTTTCCCCCCTGCTTGCCCCCCCGTTTTATTGCCCCCGTTTCAAAAAAGTTGCCCCCCGTGCCCCCCCCATTTTGGAATTGCCCCCCCCCCCCCCGGTTTAACCCCCGGGGGGGGGGGTGCACATGTCTGGAATTAGCAGTGACCTGAGAGGTATCTAAAGCATTAAAAACCGCATAAAAGCGAGAGCCGGCGGGAAGACTGGCACGAAAGCATGCCAACTTCCCCGCGGTATTTTTTTAAAAAGTGTCATGTTGTTTTTATAAGGTCGCCAAGCAGTTTTTTTTTCATTTCAGGCAAAAGTGATGATGGTTTTTTTTAAATATTTGAAAACACAACGTTAAATGAAAATTTATCATGAAAAAATTTTGCTTGATTTTTAGGTTTTGCTTAGGCTCAGGTTTTGCTGTTTAGGCTAAGGGTTAGGTTTTGCTTGAGTTTAGGCTTTTGCTTAGGCTTAGATTTTGCTTAAGCTCAGTCTTTTGCTTTGGCGTAGGTTCAGGCTTAGGTTTAAGTTTTGCTTAGGCTTTTGCCTGGGCTTAGGTTTAGGCTTAGGCTTAGGTTTTGCTTTGGCTTAGGCTTAGGTTTTGCTTAGGCTTAGAAAAAATCTTTGTAAAGCTATGGTAAAAAATCGGTAAAAATCGCAGTTTTGTAATTGTATGGGGGATTTTAAACTCCCCTTTGATATCTCGAGAACGGCTATCAATCAACCGCTAATTATGAGGGTGATATTCAGATTCAACACCATCAATAACATATTTTTATGCAAAATTTCAATTGCTGCATTAAATAGAATTTTAAAATTGATTTTTCAATGTTTATAGAAGTAGGGTAGTTTTTTGGGCATTCTTCAAGTATAACCCATTTAAGTGGTCACCGGAAAGAAAATACAAGATGGACTACTTTAAACTTGGACAAACTACTTTTTTAAAACCGTTATTTTTCAAAAACAACCCATTAAATTAAAATTATTTTTTAATAAATCTTAGACAAAGTGATAAATTTAAAAAAATTATCATGATGAAACTCATAAACAACCTGAATCCTGGACTATAGGCCTTAGTTTTCCTAAACAACCCAAGCAAAACCTGAAAATCAAACAAAACATTAAATTTAGCTTGATTTTAAGGTTTTGCTTAGGTTGCTTAGGGAAATTAAGGGCGAAAGTCCACGATAAATGTTATTTCGGAGTTTTTTATTACAATAATTTACTTCAAAAATAACAGTTTTAAACAATCCATCTTTCCGGTGACCACTTAAATGGGTTATACTTAAAAAATGCCGTTTTTGTCCATAGTGAGATGTCCATGGGTTTGCAATAAACTTTAAATTAAAACAAAAAACTGCAGACAAGTCCAAAGTGTAAATGTGTGTCCTTAATTAAAAATCCATATTTAAAAAAAAACTTTCTTCTAAAACCATGGTCAAAATTTGGTGCAAATCCCAATTTTGTATAGGGATTTTGAACGCCTTGTTTAATATATCAAGAACGGCTATCAAGCGCAATTATTATGGTGATATTCAGATGCTGCACCATCAAAAATATATATTTTTGTGCAAAATTGTAGTGAACGTTGTGGAGGTGTTATACTGCACTTTTACACTATGTTTTAACAATGCTAAAAGTCTGAAGAATTTAAAAAATTTTTAAAAAATAAAAAATTCAAAAGTTACATAGACCACCAAAAACATGGACCAAAAACAAAACTTTAAACGCTAATTTAAACCTAGTTTTTCATTGATATTGATTTTTTATTAAAATAAGTTGTTTTTAAAAAAATGTCAATTTTTTCACAACAAAAATTTGGTGGGTATTTGAAGAGTTACTATAAAAAATTGATAGTTACAATGAAAAAAATAAAAGTATTTGTAACTGCTAGACACTTTGTAATGCTAAAAAATAATATTAATTTGATTAGAGGCTTAATAAAAAATTTTTCTTATTATAAATTGTACATGCCAAAAAAGGGCAATTTTTGGGTACAAATTGGCTCATAACGTTTTTTTGAAAGCTCAAATTCAAAAAAATAACCATAAAAACGAGGTCCACATGTTTATTTATGCTCTAAAAATGTTTCACAATTTGTAATTTGTACACATATGGAACTTGTACGAAAACGTTATTAGGCCAAAAACAGTGTATTATACAGGTTTATTTACGTTTATCACTAATTTTTTAACCGTTTTAGAAAGCGGATCCCCCCTCTCCCCTAACGAATTTTTTTTGTAATGAAATCCCCCCCCCCGCCAAACTGAAACCCTGGTTACATCCC
The DNA here is from genome assembly GCA_030248175.1 of Microlaimidae sp. YZB2_3. Taxonomy (NCBI): domain Eukaryota; kingdom Metazoa; phylum Nematoda; class Chromadorea; order Desmodorida; family Microlaimidae; species Microlaimidae sp. YZB2_3. Next base: position 13,143 of record JASAMX010010970.1, on the reverse strand, counting down.
TGATTCTTGGTGTTTTTAAACAGTATTTTTTGATTTGATTTTTAAACCTCAAAATATGCCAAAACTATTGCGTAATAAAACAAAATCGCTTCTGTGGAGTAGGGGTAAAGGTGGCTGGTTTTTGAGGTTACGTGCAAAGTCACCATAAAAGTGGCGTTAAATAAAATCCCCATAGCAAAACTCACCAAAGTGTAGTGCTGAATCACCATAACAATCAAAATTGCGTTTGCAAAATGCCGGCCAAGTTTACCCCAGCGTTTTGACAATCATAAAATTTTGACTTGTTTCTTTAAGCTAGTTTTTAGTGTAAAATTAAACTGAAAACCACTTAAAAAGAAAATACTAACATATCCAAACATAAAAATAAGCACAAAACATTTTTTGAAAAAAATAGCTATAAAAAATTTGTATTGCAAATATGTATGTTTTTTGGCTTTATTTTTGAAAATGGATTTGCAAGTCGAATAAAATAGATTAAACAGGGTTATTTAGATATTTTATTGCTTTATACAATGAAAACATAAATTTTACTGTAAGAGATGTTTTAAAATTTCTTAAAAAACTTCCTAATAAATTGTCTCGTTCTCCTGATGGCATTCCTGCTCTTTTTCTAAAGCGATTAGCAAAAGTTATTGCTGAACCCCTTTCTAAAATATTCCAAAAATCTTTTGATTCAGGTGAACTTCCAAGTGATTGGAAAATTGCACTTACTACACCAGTGTACAAAAAATGTTCAAAATGTCAAAAAGAAAACTATTGTCCAATCTCTCTTACATGTTTTTCTTGTAAAATAATGGAACAAATTGTAAAAGCTGAGCTTTCTATCTTTTTTGTAAATATATTATCTCACCTTCAGCATGGTTTTAAAGATAAAAGCTCAACAGTTACACAACTTCTTGATGTTTACAATGATTGGACTTTAGCTTTTCAAGGTAAAAAATCAGTTGATGTAGTTTACTTGGATTTTGCTAAAGCTTTTGATACTGTATCGCATCAAAAGCTTTTGTTTAAATTAAATAAATATGGAATTTCTGGTAAGCTTCTAAAATGGATAGAAGCTTTTTTAACTAATAGAGAAATGAAAATAGTAATAAACAATACTTTTTCGCCTTCATACCCAGTTACAAGTTCAGTACCACAGGGTTCAGTTTTGGGACCATTTCTCTTTCTTGTTTATATAAATGATATTGTCAATTGTGTCCAAAATTCAGAAATTAGACTTTTTGCAGATGATGCAAAGGTTTATACTAGTTTTTCAGACTCAAATGATAATCAAATCAAATTACAAGATGATCTAAATAGAATTGCCCAATGGGCCCAAGATTGGCAGCTCAACTTATCTGAAAATAAATGTGAAGTACTACATTTAAATATTTGTAAAAATGTACACAAAACGGATTATTACTTAAATAATAAGAAGCTACCTAAAACTAATATGGTAAAAGACTTAGGTGTGTTCATCACTAGTGACTTAAAGTTTTCAATACATTGTAAAAAAATAGCAAGTAAAGCTTTAAAAACAGTTAACTTAATTTTTAGATGTTTCAAATCCCAATCCATTAAAAACTATCTAATTGCTTATAAAAGTATTGTGCGTCCTACTGTTGAGTACGCAAGTGTTGTTTGGAATCCATATATGGCTAAGGATAAATACATTTTAGAAAAAGTCCAACGTTATTTTACTAAACGAATTTTTAAGGTTTGCAAATTAAAAGATACTGGATATATAAACAGACTAAATACACTTAATCTAGAAACTTTAGAGAAAAGAAAAAAAAGATGGATATGTTTGAAACATTTAAAATCTTAAATCAACTTGTAAATTTAAACCCTAAGAAATATTTTGTTCCTAACCCTAATCCAACCAGAGGACATTAAAAAAACTCAAAAAAGAACACTCAAGAGCCAATTGCCGAAAATACAGTTTTTTAGTAGAGTTATAAGTAAATGGAATTATCTAAATGAAAATCAAGTCAGTTCTAAAACATTGTACCAATTTAAAAACTCTTTGAAGAATTAACTCATGGTAATAATGACTAAATAAAGAGCTTTACTTTTCTAAAACCTTTAGTCATTTTTTTTCTAGTAAGTCTAAATCAGCCAGGTCTTCTCTCAACTTTGTGATCTGTGTTTTTGTAACTCAACTGGGTTGCAATCACATTTGTGTTTGTGTTTCCTATTGTTTTCTTGATGTATTACTAGAAAAAATAAAAATCTTAAATGTAAACCTTTAGCCAAAAATAATTTGAGTTTTTAACAACTTTTTTAAAGCTTAAACAACTTTTTAAAACTTTTAAAAACCGGTTATTTCTAAACATTCAAATATTTAAAATTGTAAATTTTGTTGTCATTTGTGAAGAAATGACAAATGACACAAAAACAAGAGTTTTGTATCTAAACACACAAATAATTAAACTCAAACAGTGGGTGACCAACTTAGTCTCGAACCTGTGCACTGCCCCCCCCAGGGTGTTTTATTGGGGTGTGAATTCCAAAACGGGGGGGGACTTTTTTGAAATGGGGGATGGGCAATAAAACGGAGGGGGCAAGCAGGGGAGAAAAAAAAGGAAAAAAAAAGAAAGGAAAAGGGACAAAAAAAATAGTGAAAATAAGGTAAAAATAGGTCTAAAATGGCTTAAAATACATTGAAATAGGCTAAAAAAATTGCAAACACTTTGCGATAATGACGTCATTATAGGTCAAAGATGGCGTCATAATTTTAGGGCAGGTACTTTTTCATTTTTTGGAGGGGAGGAAGGGAATAAAACGGAGGGAGGGGGGGACAAATCCTTCAATAAAGTGGTGGGGGGCATTTCCAGACCATGCACATGTCTGTATGGAGAGGTGTCTAGGTTATCCCCAAATTTTAGGGGTGTTTGCTATAATTGAGATTTTTTTGGGGAGGGGGCATAACCATACATGGGCACAGGGGGGAGGAGGTTAACTTAACCCCCCCCCCAAAAAAAAAATTCTGAAAGGGGGGTTTAACTCCCCCCCTTCCACTCAGAAGTGGGGGGGGGAAAAGGTTAACCTGCCAATTTTGGAGAATGAAGAAAAAATGTCTTTTAAATGACTTCTAACTGCCTCCAAACTTAAGTTTTGATGTCAAAATCAATGTTTTAAGCAATAAAAGCTCAAAAATGCGATAAAAAGCCCTTTTTGACCTAAAATTAGCGTTTTTACCTATTTTTCCATCAAAATCGAAAAACAATATGGGTAAAGTGCACTCCAAAAAAAGATAAGGGTATTCTGCGTTTATTGGATTTTAACCCCCCTAATTTGGGGTTTAACCCCCTCCCCCCAACTTGCCCATGACTGGGTATAACCCCCGACCCCCCTGCCCACCTTGATTGTGTTAAGTACTCACAAATTAGACTCTTTGCAGATGATATAAAGTTGTTTGCAAAATCTTCATCTAAAGATTACCACATTCAAACTTTAAGACCTCAAAAAGATTTAGATAGAATACACAGCTGGTCACAAAACTAGCACTCGCAATTATCAGATCATAAATGTAAAGTTCTTCATATTCAAAATCATAGCAAAGAGTTAATTTGTAAATATAAGCTTTGGTAATAACGTACTTGCAACAATAGAATTGTTGTGTGCCTAGGTGTTTATATATCCCATGATATGAAATTCTCTAAACACTGTGAAATCAGAGCAAAAAAGCTATGAGAGTGACATCACTAATTTTAAGAACATTCAATTCAAACTCTAGAAATAATCTTCTCAGAGCGTATAAGTCCTGTGTTAGACCGATTCTGGAGTACGCTACTGCAGTTTGGAACTTTTATTTTCAAAAAGATATAAACATTTTGGAAAAAGTGTAATAAAATTTCACTAGGCGGTTGTTTTATAAATGCAATTTGTTACCAGTTGGTTATGAACAAAGACTAGACAACCTAGGTTTAGAAAGATTAAAGGACCAAAGAGACAAAATTGATTTATATGAGTGCTTTAAAATTATACATAGCTTAAACAGTTTGCAAGCCAATGGTTTTTTTAAGTTTAACCTGCAGCCCACTCGTGGTCATTCCTTTAAATTGGCTATCTAAGATAGCTGAATTAATGCAAGGAAATTTTCTTTTGCAAATAGGGTGGTTAAACCTTGGAACAATGTACTCCTATCTCAAGTAACTGTCGATTTTTTGGATGCATTCAAGAAAAGTAGACTTAAATAAGCGCTCTTTATAAGCCTTTGAAGTCATTTCAGATAGTTATGTTTGTTGATATTTTGTTAGAATTGTATTTTATATTGGCGACAATTAAGTTGCAGATTTGATTATGTTGATGAAAAAAGAAAGAAAATAAAAAGAATGAAATGATGTAACAGTAGAATTAAACTATGCATGGACTATGCTTAGTATAATATTAATTCTGTTATCTGATCATTAAATAAATAAATAAAATAAAAAACGAGTTTTACATTTAAACCGGCAAATAATTGACCAAGAAGTAAGGGCCCAACTTAGCCCCACCTTAGTGCAAAAATGCTGAGGTAAAAATGCCAGATGACGTTAAAAAAATTGGCTCCAGTAAAACTCCATGGATAAAAGTTTACGACCTAAACAACTCTTCAAAATGATGGCGTCATAAAAAATCAATGTATCATTTCAGTCTTTTGTTGAATTTTTTTGTAGTTAAAATAAAAACTAAAAGTATATAAAATGTTTTGAAATATTAACATCAATCAAAGCTCTACTAATTCTGGAGCTATATTCTTCTTAATAGCATTTTCCACCCTTTTCTTCCTATTATATAAATTTAAAACTTTTTCCATTGATGGTGGGAAAAATTGTAGGACCAACTAGGATTGTACCAATCAAATTATTGTTGCAGGTGCAAAAAATAACATCCTCTAAAAATGGAGGCCCCAGCATGGATGTTTACGAAAGCTCTTTCTCACAGACAAAAAGTGCTGCGACTATTTAAAAAGGCAATGCGTCAATGCAATTATTGGTATGGAGGTGATGCGTAAGTATTTTGTTATTTTTAGAATAATTAGTGTGGTATCATAACTTGTAACCATGTATGTAACGTGTTAAATAAAATTTATCATTGTTTTTTAAACTTATATTTAGTGAATAATTTAAAATAGTTATAATAGTAGAAAAACGGCTTAAAAATTATTTCAAATCTTTTTTTATTCTAAAAAGTGGTATGTTGTTTTTGGGCATTTTTGGTAGCTGCATACACGAAAAAGTAATAAATGAGTTGTAAAAATTTAAAGTCTAAAAGCAAAAATTTAGGATTACCTTTCCCCCATCCGCTATTAATTTTATAAATTGAGACTTTTCTCTTCCTAGAAATATCGACGTATCCCCCATCCTTTCATTGCTTTTGGTTCAATATTACATATTTAATTTGTTTTCAAAACACAATGAGTGTTTTCCAACTAAAATCTTGCACAGCGTGGGATTTTAGTTTATCAAAATTTATTACCTACCTAATTTACGAGTTTTCCACAGTGGTTTGTACCGCAGATAATCTTCTATTAAGTTGCTAGTCAATTCCTACTTCTCCCTCCTTTTACACAATTACAGTGTTTAAATTTTTGAGATATATTTTTTACGGGGATATATAAGTGAAAAGTAAGCCCCAAGTTCCAAGTACCCTCCTCACTTTCCGTCTACCCTCATATTCTCTCAAAACTCTAAGTATAAGCCACTGCAATAGAATTACTTAAAAATCTCTCCAATCCCAAGGTTTAAAGATGTTATTATCTATTGAGAAATAAAATAAAAAAGGCACAATAAATTATATATTTATTATGTTTAGATTGGAAGTTCGCTACCACAAAGTGATTATGCGGCAGCGTTTCGACCTGAACAAGAATGTGACGGACATGCGGGAAGCCAAGCGCCTGTTGGTGGAAGGGGTGAAAGAATTGTGGGAAAAGCGCCATCCCCTTCCCTTTCAGGTCCAATCTCACACCAGCGTCTTCTTATTAATAGCTAATTATGACCGACTTTTATAAGCTAATGAAAAGTTAAGCACCCCCTAAATCACGCATTAACAGGGGGGTGGGAGTAAAACAATGCATGGCAAGTTGGCTCGAAGTGTGGGAAGGGTTCATATAGATGGACAGAGCAGCAGCCCTCTGGATTTTGAGGGGATACCTACAAAATAATAATCTATGTTTAGCGTTTTTAGTACTGGAGCCTTCCTATCCAGAATTTGGGTTGTTAACCATACATGGGCAAGTTGGTCCGGAGTGGGGGGGGGTTAAACCCCAAATTAGGGGGGGGGTGTTAAAATCCCAGAAACGCAAAATACCCATATCGTTTTTTTTCTGGAGTGCATTTTACCCATATCGTTTTTCGATTTTGAAGGAAAAATAGGTTAAAAACACTAATTTTAGGTCAAAAAGTTCTTTTTTATTGAATTTTTGAGCTTTTTATTGCTTAAAACATTCATTTTGACCTCAAAACTTAAGTTTGGAGGCAGTTAGAAGTCATTTTAAAGACATTTTTTACTTCGTTTTTCCAAAACGGGGGGGGGGTTAACTTTGTCTCCCCCCTCCACTTCTGAGTGGGGGGGGGTTAAACCCCACTTCTCAGAATTTGGCGGGGGGTTAACCCCCCCCCCAACCTCCCCCGTGCCCATGTATGTTGTTAACCATCTTACCCAACCCCCTTTCCTGGACCCATTGTAGGAATAGATCCCTTCAGCCCCTCTCCAATTTCTCCCTCGTGCCATTTATAAGCTGCATGCAGCTTCTAATTTTTTTGTATTGATTTAATCAATCCCACTTTCATAGGTGTGCTCAATGAATCCACCCACCACTTTTTTGAAAATTTTGGAATCTTATTGATAAATATAGCTGGGTCTATTTTTGACATAATAGGACCTTATCTCATGGATTTTGCTGAAATTTGGTATACTAATAGCCCTAAAACTAAAAACGTTGCATGAAAATTTTTAAACGAATCTGATGCACTATACCTGAGATATGACCCTTCAAATTTTGGGTTTTGGTACCCTTTTCGACCGAACTGGATATTTTCAATTTAGTATTATGACATAACATAGTATAAGAATATGCATGTTATATATATCATTTAAAGGAGCACTGTCACAAATCAAATTCCTATAACGCCCGAACCGGACTGCTTCTTTTATACCAAACCTACCTAACTCAACTTTGGTATTTAGAGTGCTCCACTACAAGGCTACAACATTTTTAAATTTCAGCTGAATCGGTTCAGTATTAAAGGAGCAGTCCGGTTTGGGCGTTATAGGAATAGCTATTTTCAATAGAAGTTTTTAAATGTAGTTGTTGGTGGGCAAAAAATATATTTTTGTTCATTTTTCAACTTTCATTGGATGCAACAAAAAAGCGCATTTTTTTAGCTGAAAGAAAGTTAAACATTACTTTAAACAAACTTTTGTTTTGTTGCATATAAAAAATCAGCTTGGGATTTTTACTATTTCGGGAGTTAAGCACTCTAAAGTAATGCAGCTCAATGTTCGCTTTTGACGTAATTCACAACTTTCCATTATGTTAAGCTTATTCTTGTTATAAAAACTGCATATGTAAGCAGAAACTTTTATATTGCGTTAAATTAACGTTTTATTTTGTTGCATCTACCCCCTTAGGCAAGTTGATTTTTTTGAAAGCCCTTTTTATTGCATTTTTGAGCTTTTTATTGCTTAAAACATTCTATTTGAACTCAAAACTTAAGTTTGAAGACAGGTAGAAGAAGTCATTTTAAAGACATTTTTTTCTTAATTTTTCCAAAATTTGGATAGCTAACCTTTTCTCCCCCCTACTTCTGAGGGGGGTTAAATAAACCCCCATCTCAAAATTTGGGAAAGTTAACCCCCTCCCAACCCTTCCCCCCCCTCTTTCGTGTCCATGTATGCCCCTAGGAAGCTAGAGAGGGAACGGATCCTTCGTGATTCCCTCGTAGATTTCAAAATGGCTATTTACCATTCCCTCTCCCGCCTCGCAGTTTCTTCCCCCTCCCCCTAGCTCCAAGCCATCCCCCCCCCGCTTCCTTTCCACCTATAGTTCGATAGAACCTCTAAATTTCTAAGGGTCATTAAATCCACGTCGCCAATCAAATTAATGTATCTGACGTAATAAATAATTTGCACACAGTGCGTTTTATTTTTGCATACACCGTTGGCATTGGCAAGGACCATTGAATTTAAAAATCCAGATGATGTATTTAAATTAAAACTTTGTATATAAATTATTTCTTACGTGAGATGAGATTCATCGATTTTTAGAAATTAATATCCTCATTATTGTTTAAAAAAAAAACACGGCGTTCCGTTGGTGTGAGACTGTTTCGTTTTAAGTACCCTCTGGATCCCTACGGCGTAGCCTACCACCGCTACTCCGACGTGGACGACCACTTCTTGGACTCCTGGGAGTACGTAGATATGGAACAATATCCGCGCTATTTCAACCGCCGCGAGGAGATGAAGCGAGAACTCCTAGCCGCATGGGACAATATCGAGGAGGGCTGGGACGACGAATTACGCGATATTCAGACCTCTGTACCGCCCGAACCCTCGAAAGAAACCCCGGCTTCTAAATGAAAAAGATTAAGCTGGATAAGCTAAAGATGACTTGACTAAGCTTTTTTGAGAAAACGAACTGATAGGTTATTATTTTAGTTGGACTCTCAGTGATATGTATTATTATCTTCATCTGTTTTTCGATGCCGCGCCCCAAGGCGACAAGTAGTTGCGGCAACGCATGGCATGACAGTAAAAAATTTCCTAGTCCTAGCACAAAAATTAGCATTATTAAATTGTACTCTTTGTAATTGCCAATTTTTTCACCGGTTAAGTGATAGAAAAAAAGAAACTTATGATCGAAGAATATGAAGCAATAAAAAAGCAGTATTTATGATATAGGTAAAAACTTACAAACCATGCAAAATCAGAAGCAGGACTAAAATAACCAAAAAAACATGTTTTAAAAATAAAAACGCTCTTTAACGGAGGGACAAACTTAGTTGGATTTTTTTTTCGTATGGAGTTTTTTGTGCGAAAGAGTGGAGTCTCTGTAAAAAGAATCGTGCAAAACAGTACAATAAAGCACCCAAAAACTTATTTATAAATGGAGGGGAAAAACTAAATATTCCTATCATACCTTGAATATGATTACTTTTACTTTGTAAGATAAGCATTGCAGATGATGTCCCATATCAGTAGTGCTGTATTTAAAATTTCTAATTAGTTGGTTTCTACAGGCTATGTCACCCATACGTGGGCAGCCTCCCGGATTTTGGAGGAGGGAGTATACCCGACTCCCCAAATTTGGGGGTTGTTTTTAAAAAAAATTTGAAGTGTACCTCAAATACCCCATTTTAAGCGTTTTTAGTTCTCGGACCTCCCAAATTTAAGAGGGGAGTTGTCAGCAGTGATCGGAATTTTTGGGGGTATAATCCCCCAACACCCCCTGCCAACCTGTGATGTCACCGCAACTTATTAAATTCTTGTATTGGCCAAAAAGAACTGTTTTTTTAACTTTAAGCAAATCAATTTAAAATTTGGAATTGTGATAGCCTTCGTCCCAAAAATTTTTATACGTTTGAAATATAATTGATGTAGTTTTTATTAAATTATTTAAGATTATAGCTTATTTTCTTTTAAAGTTATATCAAAGAGCCATTTGACTAATTGTGTTTTTATACAAAGTTCACGTAAAAAAAAGTTATGTATGCATGCAAACGCAAATTAAAAGTGGTTAATTTTTTTGTTTAAAAAATAAAAATATGGGCCACTTTGTAAGCAATCAAAGCAAAACAATTTTCTGCCACTTATATCATCCAATAAAAATTTAACCTCTAACTTTTAAGAATTTTGATCGTTCTATATTAGTGGCGCTACATTTCTTTAAGTCACAATATAGCGCCTGTTTTCATTCCTTAAACAAATAAGCAAACCATATGTCGTGTGGTTTGCATCTGCATGGTTTGATTTAAGTTTAATTAAAATTACTTTTAGTTCTATTTAGTAAATTATGTAAAAGAATTCTTAGCTTATAATAATATTTGTATATTATGTGTAATTCTTTAAATATAAAATAAATTTATGCGCACGATGTTTACATACATAGTATTATTGCGTTACATTTAGTTATGTGTAATCGCAAATGAGCAATGTATAGCTGGGACCAAAAGGCAAAAATTTAAATACTACATAATAATGCTATTTAACTTCTAGTTTCTGTGCGAAAATAATAATGTCGAGTGTCAAAACTTGAATGTAAGCTTTTTTTAAAGCGCAGTAGTTTGTTAAAAAATCAAATCAGTGCATTGGGTGTTTAGCTATAAAGCAAAACATTCCTAAAAATGTTTTTTTACGCCATTACTGAGAATGAGAAGAAGTTCGATAACCGATGGAAACTAAATATGGAATGCTTTATAGTATGCTCTTGGAAATAGCGTATTTTACTTTCCGAAACAGCGACGACATGCTTTCGCCATACATGGGCACGGTGGTGGGAGTTTAACTTCCCCACTCAAAAATGGGGGGTAAAGGTTAACCCCCCAATTTTGAAAAAAAATGTCTTTAAATGACTTCTAACTGCCTCCAAACTTAAGTTTTGAAGTTAAAATGAATGTTTTAAGCAATAAAAAGCTCCAAAATGCAATAAAAAGGTCTTTTTGATCTAAAATTTGCGTTTTTTATCTACTTTTCCTTCAAAATCGAAGACTTCCCCACTCAAAAATGGGGGAGAAAGGTAAACCCCCAATTTTGGAAAAATGAAGAAAAAAATGTCTTTAAAATGACTTCTAACTGCCTCCAAACTTAAGTTTTGAGGTCAAAATGAATGTTTTAAGCAATAAAAAGCTCAAAAATGCAATAAAAAGGGCTTTTTGACCTAAAATTAGCGTTTTTTACCTACTTTTCCTTCAAAATCGAAGAAATATGTAAAATGCGTTTTTCGGATTATACCCCCTCCCTAATTCTGGGTTTACATCTCCCCCACTCCGCACCAACCTGCCCATCTATGGCTTTCGCTCAATAATTTAATTTTCAGCGGAAATCGCTCTCAAAAAATTATTTAGATTGGATAATGTTTTTTAAGGGCGTCGCAAAATGTCTAATTAAATCCGTGGCATTGTTTTGATGTATAATTTTTCAAAGATAAATAAATAATTTGAAACTATGGTTTTATTCGCGATTCTTCTGAATGAGCTTAAATCTTTTAGGCGTTTGGAAATTAATATCTAAAACTGAACATGGAAAATTGAACAAGGACATCTATATACTGGACAACGTTTTTTCATTAAAGAAGGGAATTACCTTGCTCACCAACCACAAAAGGGATTGGGCTAAATGAGATATCATTGCAAAGTCTACGGTCCGCAGAATGTCATAAGGAGGTTGAAATTTAGAAAAAAATTGCATGGACATCTTTAGCCTGGACAAAACATTTTCACAAAAAGAGGAAACCTATGGATTTTGAAAAAGTGAAAATTTTTTGTCTTTGAATTGGCTCGAACTTATTGATAAGACTAATTATCCAATGTAAAACCAAAATGTCATGGTTTTTGATAAGATTAACATGGACATCTTAATGCTGGACAACGTTTTTTCACTAAAAAGAGGAACGACCTTCCTCCCCAACCAGCAAAAGGATTGGGCTAAATGAGGTATCATTGCAAAACTTGCAGACAGGGGAATGTCATAAAGGGGTTGAAATCAAAAAAAAATTGTATGGACATCTTTTGGTTGGACAACACATTTTCACAAAAACAGGGCCCTATGGACATTAAAAGTTTAAAAAATTTATTGGTATGAGTAATTCGCCAATGTGAAGCCAGAATATCATGTTTTTGGAAAAATGAACATGGACATATTTATGCTGGACAACGTTTTTTTACTTAAAGGAGTAATGACCTTTCTCCTTAACCACAAAAAGGATTGGCTAAATAAGATATTATTGCAAAGCTTGAATTCTAAGGAAAGTAATAAAAGGGTTGAATTTTTCAAAAAATAAATAACAAGAACATCTTTATGCTGGACAACGCATTTTCACCAAAAGGGAGGACCCTTCTCCTCAACCACAAAACTGATTGGGCTAAATGAGGTATCATTGCAAAGCTTACAGTCTGGAGAATGTCATAAATGGGTTATAATTTTAAAAAATAACATGGTCATTTTTATATTGGACAAGCGCGAAATCGCCACTTTTTCAATTAGAAGATTATATTTGTATGTGTAAAAAACAACTATAAATTTTAAAAAGTGGCGATTTCACGCTTGTCGAAGATTGCTGTGAGTATGATTTTTTTCAATTGACATTTCATCAAACTAAAAAAAATGCAACAGTGCTGTGTGATTAGATCAATATATAAACAAATCATTATCATATCGTAGAAATTTTTATTTAGTGAGCAGCTGGCCAAACCAAATGCAAATTTACTATAGTCCACATAATGTCCATCTCAGACTAGTTTTTCTTAGACTAGACTAGTAGTGTACATCTTTTCTGTCTAAACATACGCCCGGGGAAAAATCGCCCCTTTTTCCTGCTCTATTCTTAGAGCATTTTTCAAGGCTAGTCTACCACTTTTTTTGAATTAAATTAAAAAATAGCCTAATAAACTATAGTTTCAGCTGCGCAATGACATATGTTTATAATCATTCCGTTGCCGAGATAAAATAAAAAATAATAATAATAAGAAGATGAATTTAAATTACAAAATTAACCCACGTTGTTTAATTATAGTTAGTGCGGTGCAGTTGCGCTCCAGACAAAGTTTACCTACGTTCTCTAAATATAGTTGGCGCGATGCCGTGCGCCAATGATTGCAATTATAATTTTTAAAGTAAAAATAATAATAATAATAATAAGATGATGAACATGAATAACAAAATTTACTCACGTTCTCTAAGTATAGTTGGCGCGGAGCCGTGGGTTAAATTGCAGTTGGCACCCCGCACCACCGATTATTACCGGCGCGTGGCGCTCCCGCGCCACCGACGCTTATTATTATTTTTTAATAAATAAAATTCGAATTAATTTTGTCATCAGTAATGCAAGAATTAAAAAAGTACTGTGTTGTTTTTGCCGTTTTCCGCGCGGTTGAAGCAGATGGCGCTGGGAACTGGTGCCGTTTCTGCACCCGGGTCTAAACCGGTCTGCTATTTTTGTGCGGTTTTTATGAG
>JASAMX010010969.1:0-14380 GCA_030248175.1 Microlaimidae sp. YZB2_3 | reverse complement strand
ATATGTTGTACTTGGTTCATTTCGTATTGCTTAATATAAGGTAAACTATAGGAAAAAAATAACAATATTTTGGGTGCACAATTTTTACTGCCAAGAAAAAATTTTTATTAACCGCTAAATTAAAATAAAAACTTGTTTTAACTTTCCTGGAAGTCCAGAGAATCTAAAAATTTACGAAAAAAACTATAAATTTGATAGTCACATGGATCAACAAAAATATCCACAAAAAAATTTCTTTTTGCTTAAACAGATAATTAAAGGTTATTTTTAATTGGATTTATTTTTTTCTAAGCCTAAGCAAAGCCTAAAAATTTAGCTAAATTGTATTATGAGGCATTTTTATTATATTACCCCTTTTTTAAAATTTTAATTTTTTTTTCGGGACTTAAATTTGATACCTTTTTAAGCGGTTGCTATACAAAATTGTTTTTAGAACTGCCAGACTCTCGGCAATCTAACAAATATTTATTTATAATGGTTAAAGCACTATTTAAAAATATTTAAGAGCCTAAAATCTACCTTCAAAAAAGTCATTTTTTGGCTATAAAACACCATTTATTTTTGAAAAGGGTAGTTTAATCACTTTTTAATGCCCAAAATTGCGATCGCAAGTTTAGAATTGACCCAAAAACAGGTTTTTTATTTACCTATTTTATCTATTATTAGCAAAACTAAGGTTGAATTAACTTTTAAAGCCAAATAAAAAGGCATTCTTCAAGAACAACCCACTCAAGTGGTCACTGGAAAAATGGATTGTTTAAAACCGTTATTTTTCAAGTAAATTATCGTTATAAAACTTACAAATATCATTTATCGTGGACTTTAGACCTTATTTTCCCTAAGGAACCTAAACAAAACCTTAAATCAAGCTAAATTTAATGTTTTGTTTGATTTTAAGGTTTTGCTTAAAAATTTTTTAGGAAAACTAAGGTCTTTAGTCCAGGATTCAGGTTGTTTATGAGTTTTATCATGATAATTTATTTAAATTTATAACTTTGTCTAAAATTTATTAAAAAACTATTTTACTTTAATGGGTTGTTCTTTAAAAATACTCGTTTTAAACTACTATTTTGTCCATGTTTAAAGTAGTCGACTTTTAAAGTGGGTTGTTCTTCAGGAATGCCATAAAAAATTATTGTCCATGTTTTTGGTGGTTCATGTGACCATTGATTTTTTTAATTTTTTAAATATTTTTAGACTTTTCAGACTTTAAGCAATGTAAAAATGTAGTTTTTAATTTATCTTGTTGCTTAGCAAAAATTTTTTCCTAACAACATAAAATGCGCATACCAAAAATAGCCGATTTTTGATCTTAAATGGGCTCATAACTTTTTACAGAAGAATTAAATTGAATAAATAAGCTCTAAAATGAGATCTAAAAATCCGATTAAGGGTATAAGAAAGTTTTACATGAGTATTTTACTTATCAATTGGTCAAATCAATAATCGGTAGGAGTACGTTATACCTACAATAAATTAATATCATTTCAGTTTCAAAATTATGGATTTTGATGAAAATTTGTTGGAATGATCGTTTAGTCCCAAACTTGGTTGCTTTGGTAAACTATTTTCATGATTAGGGTAGTGCATTTTATTTCAGCACTTTTCCCAATTGGGCATTTTTGATTTTAGACTATTAATCCTGGATGGAATACGACGTTTGATAGCTCAAATGAGAGCTAATTATATGTAGATGACAGTCTTGAGCTTTTTATTTGTTATGTTGTGATATTTTCATGTGAAGTTGTATGATTTATAAAAAATAAAATTGTTATTTGTTTTTAGAACATGGGCATTTCATGATTACGCAATAAATTGGTTTAAAAATTAAACTGTCCTGGTAAAATTTAGTCTATTTTCCGAATTTTTAGTCCCCGTGGTTCTACGTTGCGTTTGTGGTGAGCAATCGTTATAAAATAAAATAGTGTAATTTCGGTACACGTATTGCTGTAGGTAAAAACGGGTTGAATTAAGTGGTCAAGTGTTAAATTGTAGTTGTAAATTGTTAAAAGACAACGTTGAAATGTGTAGCGGTCATAGCACTGCACTTAAACTCGATTAAAGGGTACTTTTAAAAAGTGCCGAAGTTAAATGCACTTTTTTCCCAAATTTTGCTCATTTTGATACCATTTGGCATTTTAGCTGCAACTTTTTGCCAGTTACACGTTGAACAGCAAGTAGAAGCTTAAATTAAACAAAACTGTCTGGAGATAATGATAGGCTTTTAAATTTTTGAAAATGATGATTTTTTGACTGAGAAACGATCGATTGTTTGTAAAGTGCCGAAATTAAATGCTACATTTAATTTCGGCAATTTTCCGTTTTTTTTTTAAACTTATTTAATTAAGTAAAAAAATAACTTTCATACAGTGAAACTTTTATGACGCAACGCAGTATTGTGAAAGCTTCAAAATGAGCTATCAAACATGAAAATCCGGCAATACAGTGAAAAGTTACATTTGAAAAACAAAAAAGTGCCAAAATTAAATGCACTACCCTATGTCAATTTATCACTTTTTATCATGGGCAAACTGCATCAACTGGTAACCATGGGAGGACAAACTGGAGGGAAGTGGTTAACCATGGTAAATTGTCGTTTAAAAGCTAGAACGGTTCCAGGGGGAATACCCCTTGGTTTTCTAAGTGGCAGGTGGTTTATGTTAACTCAAGGTAGATATGATTTAAATCAGGACGGGGCTCATGGGAGGAAAGCCTGATCTAAAAATAACATTTTTAGACCATCAAATTTTGATTAAAAGGGTTAAAAAAAGTTCTAAAAAAAGGGTTAAAAATACTTATTTTGTTTAGGAATTAATGTTTTCATACCTAGAAAATTTAGCTTAAAAATTTTAAAATTATGGAGGGAGGAGGCAAAGGAAGGAAATTGGGGGAATGGTGAAGGGTGCATCACATTAGGGTAAAAAAAATTAAAATTTCGGAGAAATTAAGGCTCCTGTAAAATGGGGTGGGAGAGAAGGGCTACTGCAAATTTTTAATGCTGGGTTCTGGCTCTGGGTCTAGTTATTTTGGGCTGTGTTTGTACTTCTGTTTATACCCTTTGTTAAAAGTGCACATTTCAAATATCACAGAACTGTGCAATGCCCCCCCCCCCTTCCCCGGGTTTTATTGGGCGGGGGCAATTCCAGAGTCGGGGGCATAAAAGGGGGAAGCACGCAGTGGAGAAAGAGGAAAAGAAGGAAAACAGAAATAAAGCGGCAAAAAAAAACAAAATTTAAGTTTATATAGGTGTAATATGGCTTAAAAAGCATTTAAATAAGCTTAAAACTGGAAAAAATGACAATGATGGTGTCATAATATGTCAAAAATGGCGCCATAATTTTTAGGTACTTTCTCATTTTTGGGCAGGGGGGCAGCCACCATAGATGGGTAGCCTCTCGGATTTTTTTTTTGGGGGGGGGGGTGTCTGGCAAGACCCAAATTTTAAGGGGGGTGTACCCAATATTTCCGTGCTGCCTTAAAATTGGCTTTAATCACATAAAAAAACGTAAAACAAGCTTATAAATGCTTTAAAACTGTAAAATTAAAATAAGACCTTATTGAAACTTATAAATTTTATTTTTTAATTCTTTTAATATTAATGTGTTTATATATTCTTATAATTAGATTAGAAATCATAGTTTTTTTAATAATTATGTAATAATAGAATAGTAATTTTATTGTCTTGATTATAAAGTCAAGTATCACAAACTTTTTAATCCATAATCTTATATTTAATACACTGTTTTTGGCCTAATAACTTGTAATCTAGTGTTTTTAGCGGTAAAAACATGTTTTTTAGTTAAAAATTACACTAGCACACATTTGCAGAGCCTGGATTTCACAAAAAAAGGAATTTGGAGACCTTTCAAACCCCTTGTCTACACCCACATTGTAAACCAATGCACATGAACAGCATCTTGACTCCTTGTTTTTTAGGGTACCTACCTACCTATATGAAAAAAATCCAAGCCAATGCTTTAGGCGGCTGAAAAATTTAGGAGGGGGGAGGTACATAAATCAACCAATATGATTGTTTGTTTTGCTTTCTGTGTAGTACTTATTACTTATAAAAAATATTGTACTAACTTTGAAATAACATTAGCATTAGGCAAGATAAATAGCGAGACGTATGTATGTATATTTATGTATACTATAGAAAGTGACGGCTGAGGGAAACAAAGCGGAAAAATTTTTGGTTTTTGGGGGTGTCCTAGATTGTTGTCTATGGGGTAGGCAAAATTTTGAGACTAGGGGGGTGGACCCCACCATGCTCCTTTTTCTCACCTGGTTATGTTCATAAGGAAGCTCATGCATGGCCTGGGACTAACCCTTCAAGATGGTCTCCATTACAGATTACATTACATTAAGTTACAGATGATCTCCAAATGTTACTGTTTACTTATTTACCACTTAGATGATACTGTAACACTTCAAAATATTGAAACTGCTGATGTGGACTCTGATGAAGAACGTCCTAATTTACTTTGTGCTGAGGAGGATTTAAACAAAAAATTGTAACAAACAAAAAGTAATTACTTTTTTTATTTTGAATGTGTTCTTAATTTATGCTTAAAGATAGCTTTTAAATTTTTAAGCCATAAGCCAAGGCTAACTTGATTTTACTCCACTAAAGTTTCCTTGAAAATTTTTGTTTCTAAGCCTAATAGAAGCTTTAAACAAGCTGAACTTGTCCCACAGTTATTTGGTAAAGTTTAGGTTAGTTTTTTTGGCTTTGTTTAGAAACATGTTATTATGTAGACCTGTGCTTTAAAAAAATCAAATAAAATTAGTTAAGTTAAACCAAATTAGCTTAGGCTAAATGTAATATTTTTTTTCAATTTTTAGAAAAATGTAGCATAGGTGCTTTTTAATGTACATTATTCATTTTTTTAATACAACAAAACAAGGATCTTTGATCAGACCTGTGAATGGTCTGGAAATGCCCCCTCCTGGAATATTAGCGGCTGTGCCTCCCCTGTTTTAATGCCCTCCCTCAGCCCAAAACTAAAAAAGGACCAAACATTATGGCGCCAATTTAGACTCATCATGACGCCATCATTGCAAAATGTTTGCAGTTTTTAACTTATTTTAATGCTTTTTAACCCATCTCAGACCTATTTTAACTTAAATTTTGCTTTTTTTGTTATTTTTTTGTTGTTTCTTATTTTTTCTCTTTTTTATCTTTTTTCCATTTTTTCCTTTTTATCCCTTGCTTGCCCCCTATTTCATTGTTCCTTCCCATTAAAAAAAAAAACGTCGCCCCTTGTCTTTTTGATACATCAAGTCACAGTAAATAAACTTTTTGCTGTTTTGAGTTATTCATACACTGAAGTACATACCCATTCATACCCATACACGGTGATGAGTTTTTTGTCCATTTCTGTAGGTCAATAAATTAGTTTGTATTAAACATTTTGTATACAAACATTCAAAAAAACAATACAAAACCAAGTTGTTTTAAAGCAGAACATTCAAATCCTTTTTTCATGTTGCTTTAAAACATGACCATACTTGCTTAATCAGAAATCCCAAATCTGCCAACACCGCCCTGCTTTAAATTTGTGAGGGGGACAAAAGCAGAAATTGTACAAATGTGTATTTGGGGGATACCCTTTTAAAAAATTTTATATTCTGGTACCCTTTGAAAATATTATGTATGAAAAATTTGGCGCGTCAGGTATTACTCCTCTTCTCTCAGAAAAAATGTCTAGAATACTTCTTTAGCGCTACATGCTTAGTTGCCCGGCTAAAATTTTAGAATATGAAAGCTTTGGTCCTATAATGCTATAAACCCTAAATATGAAATTTGAGAGTTATAGTATTTGCAGACCTGTTCATGGTCTGAAAATGCCCCCCGGCTTTATTGGAGGATTTGCCCCCCCCCCTTTTTATTGCTCCTGCCCTCTCCGCAGAAAAAAGAAAAAGTACTCAAAAATTATGACGCCATTTTTACCTATTATGATGCCATCGCAAAATTTATGCAGTTTTTAGCCTATTTCAATGCATTTTAAGCGATTTTAGACCTATTTTTAAATTATTTTCACTTTTTTTGTCCTTTTTTCTACCTTTTTTCTCTTTTTTTTCTCTTTTTTTCTCTTTTTCTTTTTTCTCCCCTGCTTGCCCCCCTGTTTTATTGTCCCCCTTCGCTTCAAAAAACTTGCCCCCCATGCCCCTCCCTCCAATAAAATCCGGGGGGGACAGTGCACAGGTCTGGTATTTCTATTCTGAGTAATAAGACGCCTATTTTGCCTGCAATAATCTATTCTTTTTGTGCAAAACCTATCTTCAAGTTTTATATTTGGGTCTAAACATGGCTACAACATTCCTTTAATTTGGCTGGAGCAGCCAAGTAATAAACAAGTAGTTACTGTTAGTCAAAATTTTAAGAATTATATGACAAATTTTAACGATTTTTAACTATGCTATTTTAACTATGCTGAGGAAGGGCGTAGCCATGAAGGTTGCTGAGGTTGAAAACAACCTCCCCCCTCCCTTTTGGGCCAGCGGAAGTAAAAATTTGGGGGCTAATTTGAAAGTAAAAATTTGAGTAATCTTTCTGATTAATCAATTTTTTTAAATTATTTTTGCGCTTTTGCTAGATTCTTAATGTTTACGTTTTTAAACCTTTATTTTTTTGCATTTAATTAAAAAAACACTGCAAATAAAAGCAGAATAATAATTGCGCTCAAAATGCAAAAATTTTTACCCTGTTTTATTGTCTTTCTAACGGTATTTTGAAAATTTGTAGTACAATACAACCTCCCTTCCAAAAAACTTAAATAGGGCCCTTTTCAAAATCTTGGGTAGGCCTCTGTTAATGAGTCCTTTTACTTTCACAGTTTGGTTTTGCTCTTCATTTGTGGTCATAATTCATTCGTTTTATTTTTCTTTTTGGTTGTTTTCTTCTTACAAATAGAGTTAGGGAAGCCTACCTATATCACCCGAAGTTCCCTTTAAGCCTGCGCTTTGCAGGAATATGTGCATTTTACCCTAGGAGGGCTTATCTTTTGGTTTTGGCCAAACTGGTTTTAAAATGGGCCAAATCTAAAAAAATATGGCACTGAAAAAGAGGGGAGCAATTTTTTTTAAAGCAAAAATGCAGAATAAAATGGGAAGCATTTTATTATAAGAGGTAATAATTAAGAAAAAAAAGCAATTTTAAGTAAAACTATGTCATGTCAAAAATGGCCTAAATCCCGTGAAAAAAGGTTATAAACTGCAAAAAATTTTGATTTTTTGATTTTAGAGTGAAAAGGGCATTGAAAAAACCTGGTAAAGATGCATAAGGCTCATTTACATGAGCATGGACTGAGAAGCTAGGAGGGGGTAGCTACCATGGTTAAATAGCCTTTTGAAAGCTAGGAGGGGGTCCAGGTGGGTCTGTATACCCTTGAACTTTCTAGGAGGGTCAAACCGAGGTATGCCAGTTAGAAATCTAGAAGAGGGTCAGATGGGGCCAGTTTTCAAGCAAAGTTATTTTAAATAATAAGTTTAAGTGTTTTAGTTCTAATACATATTGTAAAATACTAAAATACAAATACAAAAGTACTGTTTTTTAATACAAAATTGTCTTTTTGATAGTAAATTTTGTAAAATGAAATGAATATTAGGGGAGGGGGAACTCCTAGATTTTTTTAAAGGGGTGGGATCCCAAATTTCAAGGCTAGGTGGGGGGTGGACCCTACCTTGAACCCCCCCTATGCTCACCTAAGGTACAAGTACTAAAATGTGTACCAAAAGTCATTCTGAGAATTTTACCCAACAAACATAAATAAAAAACCTGTTTTTGGGTCAATTTTAAACTTGCGATCTCAATTTTGGGCATTAAAAAGTGATTAAACTACCCTTTTCAAAAATAAATGGTGTTTTATAGCCAAAAAATGACTTTTTTAAAGGTACATTTTAGGCTCTTAAAATTTTTTTTAAATAGTGCTCAAAATTTTTTTTTTAAAATTTTTTTTTTTTTTTAATTTTTTTTTTTTTTAAATTTTTTTTTTTTTAAATTTTTTTTAACCAATATAAACGAATATTTGTTAGATTGCGGAGAGTCTGATAGTTCTAAAAATAATTTTACTTTTTTCTGGTCCTCACCAATTTTGTATAGCAACCGCTTAAAAAGGTATCAAATTTAAGTCCTGAAAAAATTACAGTTTTAAAAAGAAGGGGTAATAAATGAAGGGGTAATATAAAAACAAATTTGTTATCTATATTTTTGGTGGTCCATGTGACTATGAAATTTTTAATTGTTTTGTAAATTTTTAGATTTTCCGGACTTCCAGCAATATTAAAACAATGTTTTTAATTTAATTTCTCAGTTTATTAAAAAATTTTCTTAACAGTTAAAATTGTGTACCAAAATTTTGTAATTTTTGAAGATATTTTGCCGGTACAAGTTCCATACGTGTACGAAAATTCGATTTGACTGATTCATAAGTAATTACAAATTGTAAAACATCTTTATAGCATAAATTGAACACGTAGACCTCATTTAGGTAGTTATTTTTCAGATTTAAGCTTCTGAAAAAATTATGACCCAATTTGTACCCAAAAATTGCCCTTTTTTAGCATATACAATTTATGTTATTAGGAAATTTTTTTTATTAAGCCTTTAATTGAATTAATATTATTGTTTTTGTATTACCAAGTGTCTGGCAGTTACAAATATCTTTTATTTTTTTCATTGTAACTACCAATTTTTTATAGTAACCGTTCAAATACCCACAAAATTTTAGTTGTGAAAAAATTAAAATTTTTGAAAAACAACTGATTTTAATAAAAATTTATATTATTATATAAAAATCTATATATTATATTACAATTTTGTTTGATTTTTAGGTTTTGCTTAGGCTTAGGAACAATAAATCTGTGTAAACTAAGTTTAAATTAGCGTTTAAAATGAAACAAATTTTCTTGTCCATGTTTTTGATGGTCCATGGGACTTTCAAATTTTTTTGTGTTTCTTTGTGTTTGAATTTTCTTTGACTTTTGAGTTTTTTTGAATTTTTTTGTGTTTTTCAGACTTAGCATTGTTAAAACATAGTTTTTAATTTAGTTTATTAGTTTACAATTTTTTTTTTCTTAACATCATAAATTGCACCTGCTGAAAAAGGTCATTTTTTAGGTATAAATTGGTTCATAACTTTTTACCAATAGCTTAAATCTTAAAAAAAACCCCACAAAAATGAGGTCTACGTGTTCTATTTAAGTTATAAAAATGTTTTACAACTTGTATTTACAGTTAAGTTAGTCAAATCGAATTTTGGTACACGTATGGAACTTGTACCTATTTTGCCCCATAACATCAAAAATCGTGTTTTAATGACTTTTTAAGGTTTAAAATCTAGATCTTCAGGTCAGAATTCACCTAGAAACATGCTTTTATTCAGTTTTGGTAGTTGGAAAATCTTTAATCGATTTTTGGTAGACGTTTAGTAACTGCACCAATGCAATGACCAACCAAATGGGTGGGGACATTTGCGGACCATGCACAAGTTTGATATAATACATCTAAAACCAAAGAAAGCATTAAGTAAACTGTAAAATAAATAATCAAAAATTTACTTACAAAATAGTAAGTGACGCGGTACACACCACACATTCCGGCCACTGCTGAAATTTTTGTGGCTCATTCAAAAGATGAAGAATAAATTACACAGATTAGCAAAAAGTAAAATTCTGTAGCAGTAAATCAGAGTAAATCTGCAATCAAAATTTTAGATAATGCATAGTGCGATCAAAGTTTTAAATATATCAGGATAACCTCGGTTTTGCTTCTGGTTTTTATAGCCATCTTGAAAAGAAAATCATTTATAATTTTTTTTCAATGCTCATTATTAGCCATTTTAAAAAATGAATATACATATTTCTTTTTTTTCTACACTGAAAACAGTTATTTAATCTTTTTTTGTATGATTATTTAGTTTTTTACCGCTAATTAACACACTTAAATTTTTGAAATAGTGATGGCGTCATTGCAGAACGTCTTTTTTTGTTCCCCTTTTTTCAATGATTTATGTCTAACATGGGCTTGACGTAGGTCACACCTAGAGCTAACCGTGGTAAGGTTTACATATGACATTGATCATTGGAAAATAGGTTAAAAATTGGTCACCACCCTGAGACAAATGTTTCACCTTTGTCCTATGAAGGTCTCACGGTTGTATCCGTTGTAAAGGCCATTATGGGAACTGGTTAATACTGTCTAATAGGGTAAAACTCGTGCGGTCAGCACAGTATTACACTTGTGAGTATATATGAAGTGAAAATTAATTAATAAATGGCTATTATAATGGCTTCCTCTCCATTTTAATTCGCCAAATTAAAATGACTACTATGCCATTGTAATGGCCTACTTTTTCCTAGGGTAGTGCATTTAATTTTGGCACTTTTTTGTTTTTCTGATGTAACTTTTTACTGTATGGCCCGATTTTCATGTTTGATAGCTCATTTTGAAGCTTTCACGATACTGCGTTGCGTCATAAAAGTTTCACTGTACGAAAGTAGGTTTTTTACTTAATTTAATCAGTTTAAAAAAAAAATGGAAAATTGCCGAAGTTAAATGTGTGCATTTAATTTCGGCACTTTACAAACAATCAATTGTTTCTCAGTCAAAAAATCATCATTTTCAAAAATTTAAAAGCCTATCATTATCTCCAGACAGTTTTCTTTAATTTAAGCTTCTACTTGTTGTTCAACGTGTAACTGAAAAAAAGTTACGGCTAAAATGCCAAATGGCATCAAAATGAGCAAAATTTGGTGCATTTAATTTCAGCACTTTTTAAAAGGACCCTCTTAATCGAGTTTAAGTGCAGTGCTATGACCCCTACAAATTTCAACGTTGTCTTTTAACTATTTACAACTACAATTTAACACACGAATACTTAATTCAACCCGTCTTTACCTACAGCAATATGTGTGCCGAAATTACACAATTTTATTTTATAACGATTGCTCACCACAGACGCAATGTAGAACCATGGGGACTAAAAATTCGGAAAATAAACTAAATTTTACCAGGACAGTTTAATTCTTAAACCAATTTATTGTGTAATCATGAAATGCCCATGTTCTAAAAACGAGTAACAATTTTATTTTTTATAAATCACACAATTTCACATAAAAACATCATAGCATAGCAAATAAAAAGCCCACGACAGTAATCTACATATAATCAGCTCTCATTTGAGCTATCAAACGTCGTATTCCGTTCAGGATGACCAAAGATATAGTCCAAAATCAAAAATGCCCAATTGGGAAAAGTGCCGAAATTAAATGCACTACCCTATTTTTTTATATAAGAGTTGCACATTTTTTGGTATATTATATATTTTTGGTAGCACCAGTATCAAATAATGCTTGAGTGTTTACACCTTCGAACTTAAAATCTCCTACACAACGAAATTAATTAACCATTGCAAATGCTACACTCAGTGCTTTTTTTTCAACTCTGGTTACCCTCTGCTTTAAACTCAATAGAGCATGATTTATTACTTTGTATATTTTACTCTGACACTGCCAAAAAATCGGCTATTACAATAAATATAAACGACAAGCGAAAAAGCTTACTGCGTTGCTTAATTTGGCATCCCAAGTCTTTTTCCACTGGAGCGCTGCTGCGTTTCCGAACGATTTCTTCCACTGTCGTTGTTTTTCCTGATGAAAAAACTGTCCCACCGCGGTTGTCCTGGCTTGGGACTTCTACTTTGGTCCTTCCCCGATTTTGCTGACCATTTTTGATTATTTTGACGTGTTTCCATTACTGCAAAAACAAAATCAGTGTCAGTCGATAAATTAACATTTGAAGGTTCCTTTTGTTGAGTAAACCAAAAAACCCTCCTGAAGCTCTTTATGGGTTACAAATTTCGTGGCAAAAGCCTTTGTTTTTGGGTGGGACGGCTGAATTATCATTTTGCGAAATAATATTTTGCACATCTCCCATCTTTTGATTATTGTTTCGCGGACGAAAATTAAAATTTTGGGGGTTCGGAAACCTTTTAATGCCCCACTGATTTTCAACACAACGACTGGCTATATGACCCACCCTGTTCCACGAATCACAAATGGCTGTCCAAAACTAGGAAGGACAGAAGTAGAAGTGTATTCAGGTGTTTTGGCACTGATACTGGTATTGCCTTAAAAGACCCATTAGGGCTGGTTCATACTTATGACAAAACGTGTTTTGGACAAAGTCCAAAGAACTTTTATCTTTTGGACTTTGTCCAAAGGACAAAATCCAAAGAGAAAAGTCCAAAGGGAAAAGTCCAAAGGACAAAATCCAAAGGACAACGTATTCATACTTTTGTTCTTTGGACTTTTTACTTTGGATTTTGTCCTTTGGACTTTGTCCAAAGGACATATTCTAAGTAACGTTCATACTTCGTTCAAAGCGGTCATACTTTGGACTTTGTCCAAAGGACGTTTTGTCATAAGTATGAACCAGCCCTTACCATTGGCAGGCTATTTTCTATCCTGTTTGAGTCCCTCCAACAAATTTATAATTACAATAAAGAATTAATGAATTAAAGGAATCTGGAACCAGGACTATTATTAAGAAGCTGAAACTTAGGGGTCTTCCAATAATCCAGTATTCTTCATTTTGTATTTGGGAAATTTCAGATACTTCAACTGAAAACCTTGCATTCTTAGAATGGGTTGACGAAAATTACCATGAAATCAGTATATGAGTACTGACTCCTCCATTAGCTGGAAAGCCAAACTTTTTATTTTTTTTCAAGGACCTATGCATTAAACC
Source organism: Microlaimidae sp. YZB2_3 (assembly GCA_030248175.1). Classification (NCBI taxonomy): domain Eukaryota; kingdom Metazoa; phylum Nematoda; class Chromadorea; order Desmodorida; family Microlaimidae; species Microlaimidae sp. YZB2_3. Next base: position 1,629 of record JASAMX010010969.1, on the reverse strand, counting down.
TGGAACTTTCTGTTTCTATTTTGAGAGACAGACTCATGAAGGAACTCAGGAGCTTTGTTAAAAATAAGTCTTTTACCCCCTTAGTTGATATATCTATCGATGTACATGAAAGGTAAGCTTATTAAAGATTTGAGAAAGTTAGTCCCCTTCAATCCTCCTTTATGCTCTGAAATATTCCGAATTAGTAATGTTGGCATGAAGTACCACTTGAGGACCGTTTACTACATCCCGCTTCATTTCAACAATGGCATGAGATGATCCAAACTGCAAAGTTTTAGAAGGAAAGATGAAAAGGGCAGAAAATATACTTATCAGTAATTTAAAAAAAAATTGCAATAGATTAAGAAGGACTAGTTTTAGTAAGATTTGGTTTAACCCTGAAGAATGCCCAGTAGACTGTGCGCAAAGACACTGAGTAAAAACATGGGGAATTAACATAGTTGGAGTATCAATGCCTTCAATGTCACCACACCAAATAACAATAACGGAATGGGATGAATCAAAAAAATTGATTGACCAGAGAAGAAGTATTGCCTTTATTCCAAGTCCCTTATTATTGGAAACATCCTGTAAGGAAAGACCTATTATTATCCATCAAGCTATGGGACACAAAAACGCGTATGCGGGAAGTTTTACTTGAGAGAAAACAACGGGACTTTGACAATTTAGTATCATATCTACAAAAACAAGTGCAAAAGGGTTACTGAGAGCTCTTGACTTAGGATCTTGGATATTAAAGAATGGGGAAGGGCCCTTAAACAGCCTATTAACAAACACTGTCTAAGAAAAATGTAATATTGACCCTAATAAATATACTGCAGTAATAAAAGAGAATACAAAGGATCAGTTATACGTCACCTGTGGGATGTAGCAGGGAAGCATAAGTGTATGTTCAACAATTCAACATCTATCCCATTTCATTTCCAATTCTGCAGTGATACAGCAACAGCTGTGGCTAAACAATCAACTAATTACACAATTCATTCCCAACAAGTCTTCCTCTATAATACAAGTGTTGTACACATTAGTTCTATTTCCAGAAGAGCTGAAAAGATCATATGCAATCACTCTAACTTGTGGAAAATGTACAAACGTTATCCCAGATGAAAGATATGAACTATCAGGAGATCCAAATTATGATGGAGTTAGTCTTCCAATTTTCCTGAAAAATCAAATTCTGATGAAGCCGATTCTCTTAACTGATTTTGTAATTTTTTGTTATTCAAGATCTTTGCGAAATTAGAAACTTTTTAATCAATATCGCAAAACTACAAAAAAAACTAAGAAGGCAATCATTTCCGCTGATTTTGCGCCAAAAATTACAAAGTACTTTGTGAAGCATCCAAATCACTTTGTAATTTTACGCGCCATCATTTTTTTCAATCAAAACTTATTTTGGTATAAAAATGTTTCATTATTCTATCAAAAATTTAAGTCCGGAAAACATATTTTTTTCAATATAGTGGTTAATATTGACAGAACACGATCAGAAAAAAGGAAACAAAAAAATAGAAGTATTCAAAACAGGTTTGCTTTAAAAATTTATATGCGGTATATTCAATTTTTCGAGTTTTGTTTCAAGAAAAATTTTTTTTTTGCTCGATACTTAATGAATGTCAGCAATGTGTA
>JASAMX010010968.1:0-10996 GCA_030248175.1 Microlaimidae sp. YZB2_3 | reverse complement strand
AACCGAATTTTGGGACGCGTATGGGAATCATACCTTAAGAAACATCTGCGGAGGTAAAATAAAATCTAGGGAGGTAATTCCTGTTTGTTCGCCCCTAAGATTGGTTATTCATTACTGGTAATTACTTTGAATTACTGAAGATTTCTATTACTGAGGATAGCCAACGCATAATAACGGATAAATTTTATTGAGGTTTATATATTGGACTTACATAATAATTGGACTATTATATGTGTTTTTTTTTTGGGGGGGTACAGAGGGGTCCACCCCCCTAGAGCCAAAATTTTCGACCCCCCTAGAAAAAATCCAGGAGGCCAGCTGCTCCCTGCTGCTAGTTATACACCCAAACAAGGGCGTAGCCAGGGGGGTTGTAGGGGTGGCAACCCCCCCCCCCCTTTTGAGCTGGCGGAGGTAAAAATTTGGGGGTCCGAAGAGAACAATTTTAAAAAATTTTCTCGCGCTTCGCTCCGCTCAGCGCTCGACATTTATATACCTTTTTACAACTTTTAAGTGATCTTTTTAATGAATATCAAAAACAATTTTTGAAAATTTTTTCATGCTATCGCACGATTTTTAATGTTATACCTTTTTAAACCCGAAATTTTTCAAGTTTAACTTAAAAAAACAATGCAAATAATAACAAAAAGAATCACTTAGCGCGAAGCGCAAAAAATTTTTACCCTTTTTTAATGTCTTTTTTACGGTATTTTGAAAATTTGGAGTACAACCCCCTACAACCCCCCCTTTCGAAAAATTTGTATGGAGTACAACCCCCCTTTCCGAAATCCTGGCTACGCCCCTGCACCCAAATGTTATTAATAAAAAAATAACAAAATAAATTTAAAACGTTGAATTTAGTTTATCCTTTAAAATATAAAAAAAATATTTTTAAAACCGTTAGAGTTTAATATTTATTTTTATACAAGAATGTATTTCACGTTTTTTAGCTACAACAAGCTTTCGCGTCAAGTTCGAGAGCTGGCGCAGAAAATCCGGGATATCGACCCTAAAGACCCGTTCCGCATCCAATCCACCGCCAATCTCCTGACTAAACTCTACAACATGGGCCTTATTCCCACTAAACGAGGCTTGGACATGTGCGAAAAAGTCAGCGCGTCGGCCTTTTGCAGGTTTGTTTAAAAATTATTTTGCAAAAGCAAAAAAAGCTCCAAATGCTCCAAAGCTAAAGCCAAATGGTTCAAAGTTTCCAACTTTGAAGGCGCAAATGTTAAGCAAGATACTAATTATATAAAAAAATTTCTGTGCCCAAATTAAATTCTTTTCTTTTTTTGCATACTTGTTTATTAGGTACCTGCTTTCTAATTTTAAAAGCTACTTAACAGTCTAAATGCTGTTTTACTATCACGACTATTGTAAAAAAATTTTAACATTGAAAACAGAGTTTCTTTAAGCTCGAGGATAAAAGACTATGTTAGGTAAAAACAGCTAAAAACTTCCGCAAATGGGAAGAATTAGTGGATGAGATGTGGATGCTTGTGGAAGGGGCTTGAAATTTCGACTCCAGGGCGATGGACTCCAACCTCACGTATTCCTGTTCATCATACATGGGCACAGGAGCCCCGAAATCTGAGAAAGGAAGGGGAGTTTCCCATACTTAGAAGTGAGGGGGAATGGGTGAGAAAAATTTAACCCACTCGCAATTTTCACTTTTCAGCAAATTGAACTGACAAACTACCTTTGAGGTACCTGCCTCCAAACTTAAGTCTTAAGATCAAAATGAATGTCTTAAGCAATAAAAAGCTCAAAAATGCCAGGACCACTTAAATTTAGCATTTTTTTTACCTATTATTATTTTCCTTTTCCTAATACGCAGCAGGAGAAGCAGGTTGTTGTTTGCCAACCATGGACGTAGCCAGAATTTCGGAAAGGGGGGAGGGTCCAACAACCCCGAACAAAATTTCAGAAAGGGTCCAGCAGGCGGGTCCAATCGAAATCCTAAACGTTATAAAAAGCTAAAAAAGTTTTCCGCGCTTTGTGGGGAGTGTTTATTAACTTTTTTATGCCACATAATTCATTATTTTCCTATTATTCAATAAAAATAAGCCTATAAAACAAAGAAAAAAATTTTTACAAACAATTTGATACGTTAAAATTTTCAATTTCCAAACCATTAACAACTGATAAATAAATACATTGAATTACAGCTAAGCAATGCAAAGTGTTAAAATTTTAAAAAAAAAATATTTCTCCTAACCTTTAAATTGTCATTTCTACTACAGACCTGTGCACTGTCCCCCGGGGTTTTATTGGGGGGGGGGCAATTCCAAAACGGGGAGGTCTCGGGTCGGGGGGCAACTTTTTTGAAACGGGGGGTGGCAATAAAACGGGCGGGGACAAGCGGGGAAGAAAAAAAGAGAAAAAAAAGGAATAGGGAAAAAAGGACAAAAAAAAGCGAAAATAAGGTAAAAATAGGTCTAAAATGGCTTAAAATACATTGAAATAGGCTAAAAACTGCAAAAATTCGCGATTATGGCTTCATTTTAGGTTAAAAAATGGCGTCATAATTTTAGGTTACTTTTTCATTTTTTGGCGGGGGAGGGGGCAAATCCTTCAATAAAGCGGGGGCATTTCCAGACCATGCACAGGTCTGTTACTATATAACAATCTCAAAATTTTCTAGCGCCTCGCTAATCGCTTGGCGCCAAACTATAAAATAATTTTAGTACTCTAATTGACCCCCGAAAACCAAAATTTTTTACGCTTCGCTTCGCTTTTATAGTATACATACATATATCTCGTCATTTATCTTGCCTAATGCTAATGTTATTTCAAAGTTAGTACAATATTTTTTATAAGTAATAAGTACTACACAGAAAGCAAAACAAACAATCATATTGGTTGATTTATGTACCTCCCCCCTCCTAAATTTTCAGCCGCCTATAGCATTGGCTCGGATTTTTTTCATATAGGTAGGTAGGTGTACCCTAAAAAACATGGAGTCGAGATGCTGCTCATGTGCTTGCTTTGGTTTACAATGTGGGTGTAGCCAAGGGGTCTGAAAGGTCTCTAAATTCCTTTTTTGTGAAATTTAGGCTCTGCCAATGTGTGCTAATATAATTTTTAACTAAAAAAACATGTTTTTACCGCTAAAAACATTAGATAATATGTTATTAGGCCAAAAACAGTGTATTATACAGCTTTATCTACGTTTGTCCCTGCTTTTTTAACGTTTTCAAAAATTAAGGGGGGGGGGGGGGGAGCCCCCCCCCCCTCCTCAAAAATTTTGGAGGGGGTAGAACCCCCCGAAATTTTTTTGTACTACAATTGCCCCCCCCCCCAAATGAAACTCTGGGTACGTCTCTGCAACAAGGGGATCCAACGTGGTCGTATCAAGATTACAAAACAAAGTAACACAAATTTGGAAGTGAAAACCAATTAAAATATTAAGTATCAGGTGAGTCCAGCGTGGTCATGCTAAGATTACAAAACAAAGTAACACAAATTAATCGAGCGCTGAGCGGAGCGAAGTGCGAGAAAAATTTTTAAAAATGGCCGTTTCAGACCAACAAATTTTTATCCTTGGCGACCCAAAGGTAGGGGGGCGAGTGTCTTTCTAACCTTAAATTTTTTCCTTCGCCCTCCCAAAAGAGAGGGTCTAGACCCCTCTCTCATTGGCGTGACCAGGATTCCATTTGGGATGGGGGTCTGGGGGGGTAAATACTAACCGTAAAGGGGGGTTTGGGGGGCGGCGGCCCCCTGGGGGGGTCTGGGGGGCGAGAGCCCCTAACGGGGTCAAGGGGCAGAGCCATTTAAGGTTATTATACCAGACCCCCATTTCTGGGGCAAAAGGGGGGGGTTTCGGGGGTTATACCCCCCGAAAATCCCGATTATAGCCGACACCCCCTCCTCCTTAAAATTTGGGGGTAGCCATAGGTGAGAAGGGGGGGGGGTGGCAGGGTGGGGTCCACCCCCCCTAGCCTCGAAATTTTGGGACCCCCCTAGACGAAAATCTAGGGGGCCCCCCTCCCCCAAATTTTCGAATTTTTTACCCCTGACCCCCCTCTAGATTTTGAAATCTGATCCGCCCTACCCCCTCGGGAAAATTTTAGGCACCTTTTTTATACTAAATTTTCTTCCAAAAACGTGAATTTTCATCACATATTCAGGCTTTTACACCCTTTTTTTTACATGAATATGGCTTTTTATTCAATAAAATGTAGTATTATCCTATAAAAAGAACAATTATTAAAATTATTATGGTTTAAAACTGTTTTGCTTTGGACACCGGATCCCATCTGACCCCCTCTAGATTTCAAAATTTCGCACCCCAGGTCGACCCCCTAAAAAGCTGGGGGGGGGGGTCCGGACCCCCCTGGGACCCCCCTCCTAAAATTCAAAATTCGATTTACCCCGGGTAACCACCCCCCTAGCTTCTCCGACCGTGCTCACCTATGGGAGTAGGTAGCCCTGACACCCTTCCTCTAAAATTTGGGGCTCCAAGTACTAAAAACGTTAAAAATAGGGTATTTGAGATATACCCCAAAAATTTTATTTGGGACATCACTCCCCCAAATTTTGGGGGTCGGGTATACCCCTTTAAATCGGGAAGGCTGCCCACCAATGAGCAGAGCCCCTTGTCAAAGCGGTCCGGGGGAGAAAATTTTTTAATTTAAGGCCCTAAAATACACTAGAAATTTTAATTCCAGATTCCTTTACATTTAAAACATGTGTTTAAAACATGCCTTAAATATTGAAGGCATAATCGATTTAAAATCAAAAAACTAGGATAAATGGTCAATTTAAACTACCCGCGAAGGGACGAAACTTTGATTTTTTGACTATTAATATGCTTTAAGAAGGCATCAGGAAAGATTCTGTATTAATATTTAAGAAAAAATTTTTCTCTCCCAAAATTCAAAAAAACGTACGGGTCCCTCCCCCTTATGAAAAGATCCAGCTTCGCCGGATTTTGGAGAGGTGGGTTTTCGCCCTCCCCCGCCCCGCCCCCTGGGTACGCCCATGTTGCCAACACCGGTCTTTCCATCAAGATTGGTCTGGACTGTCAATGAACGGTAGTTGGATTTGGGCTGTTTCAGATTTGAACATGGTTCGTTGAATGATGTTGTAGCGGAAGCAGGTCTTCTATTTTGCAGCGAGTATATTTATAAAGTGTAATAATATAAATAACTTTTTTTGCCTTCCAGGAGGCGACTTCCGGTTATCATGGTGAACTCCCACATGGCGGAAAACATCAAAGTGGCCAGTCAGTTCGTGGAACAGGGACACGTGCGAGTTGGACCGGAAGTGGTGTTGGATCCCGCTTTCCTGGTCAGCCGGAACCTGGAAGACTTCGTCACCTGGACCAACTCATCAAAAATTCGCAAACACGTGGCGGAATACAACGAGAGTCGTGACGATTTTGACCTCTCTTCGTGATTGGTTTATATACTTGCTGTCTGCTGTGAGCATAGGTGGGCAGGGGGGGTTTGGGGGGGGGGGGTTATACCCCCCCAAAATTTCGGATTTTGCTGACACCCCCCCCTAAATTTGGGGTACCCGGGGACACCCCCCAAATTCGCCTCCCGGAGAAAAATTTTTAAGTGTTATAAAACGACTAAAAAAAATTTTCTTGTTAGAGAGAGTTAATTGTTAATTGATAAATTTATCTTGGTGTTTCGATTACAAATCGATTATCCCGTTCAGTAGTTAAGGTATACAGTTTAATAAAACTACTATAAACACTATTATCCTTTAATTAACGTTTTAAACGCATGTTTTAAATGTGTAGGTATAAGAAACCTTAAATTTTGTAATAAGTATCATCTGGAATTAAAATTTCAAGTGTATTTTAGCGCCTTAAATTAAAAATTTTCTCCCCCAGGGGGCATTCTGCCCCCAGACCTCCTGACAAGGGGCTCCGCCCCTTGACCCCACTGGGGGGCTCTCGCCTCCCAGACCCCCCTTCTGGGTTAGTAGGGCCCCCAAATGAAATCCTGGGCACGCCACTGCAAAAGGGGGGTCTGTCTAACCCCAAATTTTTCCCTTTGCCGACCTAAAAGAGGTGTCTAGACCCCCCCTGGCTACGCCCATGTATGTATATAATCTTTAATTAAATATAAGATTATGGATTAAAAAGTTTGTGATACTTGACTTTATAATCAAGACAATAATATTATTATTCTATTATTACGTAATTATTAAAAAAAACTATGATTTCTAATCTAATTATAAGAATATATAAACACATTATTAATAAAAGAATTAAAAAATAAAATTTGTAAGTTGCAATAAGGTCTTATTTCAATTTTACACAGTTTTAAAGCATTTATAAGCTTGTTTTACGTTTTTTTACACGTTTTAAGCCCATTTTAAGGCAGCGCGGAAATATTGGGTACACCCCCCCTCAAAATTTGGGTCTTGCCGGACACCCCCCCCCCCTAAAATTTGACCACCCCCTATACCCCCCCCCCAAAATCGGAGAGGCTGCCCACCTATGGCTGTGAGCGTTAGATAGAATAACCGCAAAGAATAGATATATTATAGATTGTGGTTTCCATTCCACTTTCCGTTATTCCTTTGCTTACTGAAGTAAGAAATCAATTGGTGTGATTGGTTATTAAAGTACTAGGAAAACTGTTGTAAGGAGCGCATTTCTGCGCCACGCTACAATTTTGACCCTTCTGGTTGCTCATTGCGGCTATCAAATTCGGCGAAGAATGGGCATACAACGAGAGTCGCAACGATTTTCACCTATTTTCTTGATCTGCTTAACTGGCGGGTGCAAAGAATGGATCTGGAAGCTGTGACTGCACAGTAAAAAGACGAAAATCCGCAAGCGCGTGGTGAAGTACAACAAGGACCTTATAAACAATTTTGACTGTTCTTCGTGATATTTGTCGCGATTCAATTCTTTTGTCAGCCAACCGTGGATTACAGAACGGGTCGGGTAGAATATGAAAAAAAAATCCTTCCATATTCATTCAAATCACATCGTTAACATAGATGAGAAGGGAGGGGGCAGGGTGGAGTAGGGTCCACCCTCCTAGCCTTGAAATTTTGCCCCCCCCCCCCTGGACGAAAATCTAGGCGGTACCTCCCCTTTCCCAAATTTCTGATTTTTTTTACCCCGGACCTCCCCTATCTGGATTTAAAATCTGGCCCCACCCTCCCCCTCGAGAAAATTAAGGTGCGTTTTTATACAAAATTTTCCTACTAAAACGTGAATTTTTAACAGAAATTCATATTTTTACACCCTTTTTACGCCAGAATATTTCTTGTTATTCAATAAAATGCCGTATTATTTTATAAAAAGAACAATGTTATTAAGGTTATTATGGTTTAAAAAACTATTTTACTATAAACACCGGACCCTACCTGACTCCCTCTAGATTGCAAAATTCTGCACCCCGGGTCGACCCCTCTTAAAAGAATAAGGGGGGGGGGGGTCGGGTTTGGTTTTTTTTCTGGGGTGTTTTTGTGTTTTTGTTGGGGGGGGGGGGTCCGGACCCCCCTGGTATCCCCCACCTAAAGTTCAAAATGTGATTTACCCCAGTTAATCACCCCCCTCTTAGCTTCCGAGACCGTGCTCACCTATAATCGCTAAGCTAATATAAAAATAGCATAATTTAAATTTAAGAACTTATCAAACAGTTTTAAAACTATTTTTTGTGTTTCTGTTTTTAGTGCCTTTTAGTGTTTTCCGCAAAAGGTAACAAAAGTCAGTTTAGAGCAAAAGTTTAATCAGGATGTATATGCCATCGAAACCTAGTCCAACATCAAATAAATCATTGTTTTATTTTTTTATTGCTTTTTGTGACACTTGTTATATTGTTGTTATTGTTTTTATGCAAAAGTTTGTAACAAAGTAATAAAATTATTTTTGATAAAACCGTAAGTGTCTTTTTATTTGAACAGACTGGTGGTAGAATCCTGCCTATTTATTTTAATGAAATAATATTTTGTAATGTATAAAACACCACAGTATAATTCAATATATGCTAGGTATGATATCGTCGTTACTACGGCAAACTAAACCACAATTCGCATAAAATATATGCAACCATAGGTGTTTTTTTGGGGGGGGGACAGAGGGGTGCACCCCCCCTAGAGCCAAAATTTTGGACCCCCCTAGAAAAAATTCAGGGCCCCCCCCTCCCCCCCAAAGCTCGAGAGCGGTCCGGCCTGACCCTCCCCCTAGCGAGGCTGACCCCCCTCCCCCCCTCCCGACCAATTTGGAAGTATATTTTTTATTTACTGTCAAAACACGGGTTTTTAGTTAAAAACAGTGTTTAAATACACTTTTTAGGCCTAAATAGGCTGTTTTAATACATAAAATTCAATATTAGACCTAAAAACACTTAAATTATTGAGTTAAAAAAATTTTGCTAAAAAATTGGACCCCCCTGACCCCCCCCCCCTAAATTTGAAATCTCGCACCCGGGGTCGACCCCCCCTAAAAAGCCCGGGGGGTCCGGACCCCCCTTGCTTCCCCCCCCCCTAAAAAATTTTGGCCTTCCACCCGGGGGTGGACCCCCCCTAGCAGACCCGACCAAAAACACCTATGTGTGTGTTTGTGTGTGTGTGTGTGTGTGTGTGCGCGCGCGCGCGTGTGTGTGTGTGTGTGTGTGTGTGTGTGTGTGTGTGTGTGCGCGTGTGCGTGCTTGCGTGCGTGCGTGCCTGTCTATATATATATATATATGACAGTGGCTCATTTTGCCTAGTAACGACGATATTATGTTGATCCTAATCACCATGTATTTTTTGAAACCAAGTATTTATTCTATTGAACTTAATAAAAAATTACGAAAGTGCCTCAATTAAAAAAGTTTACTAAATTTATTTAATGATTGATGAAAGAAAGGCGCCTCTTATTTCCAACAAGCAATTAGAATAAATTTAGCTGTTTTCTCTTGCCTCGTTTTAGTGCCTGCCATCCGCTTGACAAAAACCACTTTTTTTCTCTTTTTATCTACTTTTTTCGTTATCCTTATCCCAGGTTTTAAAAAAATTAGCGACCTCGTGCCTTCCCCCCCACCCGTCAAACCCCTTCAGTGGCAGTGCACAATCCTTCGAAATCCAGTACGCTGCCCTTCTATGAAAAAGACAGACAAGAAATTATTTGACTCTGTAATTTCAAAACAAAGGGCTAAAAATTCGCAGCTCTGTATACTCTGACTACTGCTGATTTTTGTTAAAGTGGCTGACTTACGTTTACCCTCCATTTTTCGAGTTTTCTTAATGGTAACCCTCAAATTTTAAAGGGAGATGCCGGTTTGCAGTTTCATCCTTCAGGATTACGAACCCCTCTTTCCACTCATAGCGTATATTTATGACCGGGCACATTTGTGATTTTTAAAGAATAAAATACAGTAACAATTTACAATTCAGAATAAGCTGAAAAAATGAAGGCGCAAAAGCGTACCGGTCAACCGACGGCGACGGAAACCGGTGCCCCAATCCAGTACTCTGAGATGTCCATGAGGCAGAACATGAACATTTTAGAATATTCTAGGACCTTCCAAGCCGTAGCTAGCGGTTGCGCCGCTGGCATCATAGGGCTGACCGGACTTTACGGTAAGTTCTATGAAAATCATACCTTTTAGTTTAAAAGGGGGCATTTCGTCGTTACTACGGCAAAATGAGCCACTATCATTATAAAATACAGGTGGCCGTGACTCATTCTGGAGTTAATAAGGTCTTGTTAAAAATCTGAAATGAGTCACAGGCATAGGTGAGCACGGTCGGGGAAGCTGGGGGGGGGGTGGTTACCCGGGGTAAATCGAATTTTGAATTCTAGGAGGGGGTCCCAGGGGGGTCCGGACCCCCCCCCCCTAGTTTTTTAGAGGGGGTCGACCTGGGGTGCGAAATTTTGAAATCTAGAGGGGGGTCAGGTGGGGTCCGGTGTCCAAAGCAAAACAGTTTTAAACCATAATAACTTTAATAATTGTTTTTTTTATAGGATAATACTACATTTTATTGAATAAAAAGCCATATTCATGTATAAAAAGGGTGTAAAAGCATGAATATGTGATAAAAATTCACGTTTTTGGAAGAAAATTTAGTATAAAAAAGGTACATAAAATTTTCCCGAGGGGGGAGGGGGTCAGAAGGTGCGGGGACCCCCCTGGCATTTTAGGGGGGGGGGGTCGAACCCACGGTGCGAGATTTCAAATTTAGGGGGGGGTCAGGGGGGGTCCAATTTTTTAACAAAATTTTTTAACTCAATAACTGAAGTGTTTTTAGGTCTAATATATAATTTTATGTACTAGAACAGCCTATTTAGGCCTAAAAAGTGTATTTAAACACTGTTTTTATCTAAAAAACCGTCTTTTTGACAGTAAAGAAAGAAATATACTTTTAAATTGGTCGGACATAGAAAAGAGTTATGAACTAATTTATACCCAAAAAATGACCTTTTTCAGCATATGCAATTTATGATGTTAATAAAAAAAATTGTAAACACACAAATTAAATTAAAAACTATGTTTTAACAATGCTAGAAGTCTGAAGAACTTAAAAATTTTCAAAAAAAAATTCAAAAGTTACATGGACCACCAAAAACATGGACAACAAATTTTTTTGGCTTTAAACGCTAATTTAAACTTAGTTTTTCACCGTTTATTGTCCCTAAGCCTAAGCAAAACCTAAAAATCAAACAAATTTGTAATATAATTGATTTTTATTAAAATAAATTGTTTTTCAAAAATGTGAATTTTTTCACAACTAAAATTTTATGGGTATTTGAACGGTTATTATAAAAAATTGGTTGTTACTATGAAAAAAATAAAAGCATATTTGTAACTGCCAGACACTTGGTAATACGAAAAAAATAATATTAATTTGATTAAAGGCTTAATAAAAAGTTTCTTAATAACATAAATTGTACATGCCAAAATAGGGCAATTTTCGGGTATAAATCGGCTTATAACTTCTAATAAAAAGCTCAAATCTCAGAAATAACCACAAAAATCAAGTCTACGGGCTCAATTTGGGGTATGAAAATGTTTTATTAGTGTATTTTACTTTAGGGTCGGTC
>JASAMX010010966.1:0-37575 GCA_030248175.1 Microlaimidae sp. YZB2_3 | reverse complement strand
CTGTACTGTAGGTCATATATTTTTCGTGTGTTAGGTTTTATTATTTTTATTACTATAGATTGTTTATACAAAAAAATTTTCGTTTCAATTATATTATTAAAATTTTTTTCCGGTCAAAATCTAGTTTTATTCACTATAAACGTTTTATTTTATACATTTTTCAATAATACTGTATCTTTGAGTCTATTTTTAAAAAAATATAAAAATTTTATCTATCGGGTTTAACACATAGTTTAAAATTAGTTATTGTATTATTTTATTCCATATTTTATAAATATTTTAATTTTATATTGTATATATTTTTTTACCTTTAAAAAATTTTATTTTGAAAATTGTATGTTTTATCAAGTTATATATATTTTTAGCTTTGTATTAATATTTTTAGTATTCATATATTCCATTATTTTATCCTATTTGTATTTATTCCGTAATTATAATTATATATTGGACTCAAAAAATTAATTTTGTTAGTATTTTAGTTCGTCTGATGATGATTGTGCGATACAATCAAAACGTCACGTAGAATAATGTATTCGATAAATGTTTTATCGACTGTGTTTCTTTTTATTACAATAACTTTTATTTTTATTAAGTTGTTTTGAATCACTCCAATGTTTATGCGTTTTTTACGAATAATTCGTTTTCTTAATAATTCATAGATCTATAGATTTTCTTGTTTTTATTTCTTATTAGTCAAATAAAATAAAGATCAAAATTTTTTTGTAAATTTAATTATTTATTTTTTTCAAAACTTATTTAAAGCGCTAAAAATACAAATGGCACAATTTTAAAAATATTTCAAGCTTTAATAAGCTTAAAATTGCTCATTTTAAGGGCAAAGCTCCGGAACTCCCTACGCATTAAATGGTCACAGCTCCGGAGCATGATATTGGAGGTTAGGAACATATCACTTATTAAATTGTGTTTAATATTTGAAAATTTGTAATTTTTGTCTAACACGATAGTCAAAACCCTCCTATTTAAACGGAAATTGTATATAGTGTTAATATTCTTTACAAAGTTATAACGTTATAAAATCACTTTTGGCCAATTTGTGCTTATGAAAAAGAAGGAGATCTTTTATCCATTAAAGTGTAATTGGCTAAAAATGATTTTTCCAAGCACTAATTGGCTAAAGTAATTTTAGTAGCTCCTCCTACAATCATTTCCACACAGCAATACCTATATGACGTGATCACGAATACTATATGACATTTTAGAGTCCTTAAAATCCTGACGTAAACTCAATTTTGAAAAAAATTGAGTTTCTTGTGTGGCATAGCTTAACAAACACGCTAACAAATTTTTCTGCTGAACGCATGATTTTTTTAATTATTCTTGATACAATTTAGTTTGGAAACTAAATCGACAAATTAAGAAATTTAAAAACCCGATGTCTCTATTGGGTAAAATTTAAATATGTAAGCGTAAAAAGTACCAAAAAGCCAAACTTAGTCACGCTATCGGTCATCGAGAAACACTTTGTATTACACGTAAGCAGAAAGAAGGAGTGTTTAATTAGAATAAAATTTGTTATTTAAAAGCATGAAAAATAAAATTTTGTCACAAATGTGTAACAAATTAAAGTTTAAAAATAATTACAAAACTATATATCAAAGTTTAAAACATTCGAATTTATATATAAGACTTATTTTATTAACGGTTTTTTACATTTGGCTCTTTGTTCCCTCTTACGATGTCTATTTACGCATGTAAACGTTATTTCTAAACAGTTCTGTCCCTTTTGGCTCTTTGGTCACTATGTGTCTCCCTTCTAGGCTTTTTGGTACCCAGCTCTAAGGTCCCGCCATTTTTTTCTCCTAATCTCTTTGCTTTTCTCCATTGGCTCTAAGGTGACCTTTTTGTGGCTCTTAGGTCCCAAAGTTGTGGCTCTTTAGTACCCGTGGCTCTTCCGTCTTCAAATCATTGAGTTTACGTAAAACTAACTTTATTAAATAATAGTATGAGTTGTATTTTTTGTAGTTTTCTTAATTTCAAAGTATTTTTTTCAATTTTTGCTTATGATAATAACCTGAGGAATAACTTTTGTACTCTTTTAGCAAATTTGAAAAATTAAAACATTTCTAGAGCTTATGTTTTTGGTTAATTTATATACTGTTAATAATCAATCATAGTAACAAAAATCTGTTTTTAGTTTAATATTGACGTTCGAGCTCTCTGCTTTTATAAATATTGGATACCATATCACTATGTACAAACGTAAGTTCGGTTTAATACCAGTTTTTTTTTTATTAGCGAAGTGAAGTTTTTTTGGTCAGTGTCAGTCCCTATGTGACGAATGTAAAGAATACCCCTGAATGTAATGACACGAATAATATGACCGTCATTCCACCCATAGCTTTAGTGGGCAAACAGCCTTATTAGTTTTTGTTGGTGAAATCATCAAAAAAGTGCGTCCGCTTGATATGACCAAAAATTTCTGTTTTATTTATGTGCTAAATTTTTCGCTGAAAGACGAATTGTAACACAAATTAGGCCTTCACATATTTTTAATACAAAATAGCAAATTGTAGAGAATGAAATAAGTAAAAAACATTAAAAAACAGTAAGTTTTCCAGTAGAATATAAAATTGGCCGCATCTTTAATACCCATTTCATATTAAATCAACCCGGAAGCACTTCGTAGAAAGTAGGGATTACAAGCCGCAATTCTTTTCTAAATTTCAGTTTTATTTACCCCGGGTAATTATTTCTCTAGCTGGTTAGGCCGTGCTTATCTATGGTTATACGGAGAGTGAAAAACTAAGAGTGAAAACAGAATAGTTGCTAAAACATAAATAACGGCTAAACGGCTAGCGCAAAGATTTTTTTTGAAAACAAAAGTAGAACACTGCATTAGTTTTTGTAATTAACAGAAAGTTTACAAAAATGAAATGTATTTTGTGATTTTTTTTAGTCGCAACACCGGATGAAGGATGCAGCGGCGTTTTTGTAAGTTGTTTTTAACTTATATTAGTATTTATTTAATATTTTTGTTTTAATCAAAAAATTGATTAATAATATACACAAATTAAAACTGTAAAACACTTTCTTTTTTAATAGTCTGGCTAACTAAACAGTAAGTATTGATGAATATCTTTTTCAGCATCACCAACAACTGGCTTATTCTGCGATCAAAGCACCGATTGATATAGTGGTGGTCTTACTGCCTATTTGGGCCATTTTATGGGTCTTTCGTCCTTCGACCGAACCTATGGAATTGCGACCTGCCAGTCGAAATATCCAAACGGTAGATGAAATAATAACTATGTAGATTAAATAATATAATAATTATATTGTTTATAGTTATAGGGGGAAATATCACTCCAATGAGGGAGAGATTTGGCTGGAGATCGGACGCTTTCCTTCCCTTCTAGCCCAGTGGACTCAAAATGTTGTCCTTGGGATACGATTTTTAATTTACGATACGAAAACTACAGGAATGATTATTAATATACTTTTTGGAATGAAGTATTTTTTAAATTATAATTAGAAAATCTTCAAAACTAAAAAAATACAATAACGGTCTTTCTTGCGAAAAAAATTATTTGGCTCTTTCGGATTTCAGAGGTAATATAGGGTACGCCCCTTCCAGACCCACCCCCCTAAAAAACCGAATAAAGCTAAAGATAACTGACAAATTAAAATTTTTTTATGTAATTTTATTTAATATACTTGATTTGTAACCAAAATTGTTTACTTGTATTACTTTGCTCTAGTGTTGTAAAAAATATTGATTTTGGATTATTTTGAGTAAAAGTAATTTGGATTATTTTGTAAGTAAAAGTACTTTGCTCTAGTGTTGTAAAAAGTATTGATTTTGGATTATTTTGAGTAAAAGTAATTTCAATTTAAGTAAAGTAAGAGTAAAAGTAATTTGTGATTTTTTAATTTAAGTAAAGTAAAAGTAATGGTCAAAATTTTATTTAAGTAAAGTAAAAGTAAGACCTATTTTTTTAAGTAAAAGTAAGAGTAAAAGTATAATAAAAGTAATTTTGAAACGGAGCAAAACGCCAGTTTTGGAGCTCCAGAGCTCTATTCCAAAGTTTTTTGCTAATTTTATGTATAAATTATCATTTTAATAAGTTTTTTGGTCAAAATAAATGATTTTAGCGTGTTAGCGGCTTAAAAAAATATTTTCTGTCATTCACTTTACAACAAGCCCATAGGGAATCTACCCATGATTGAAATTACTTAAAATTTATTTAAATTAATTTAAGTATTTGGATTGGAAAATCTGAGTAAGAGTAAAAGTAAAAGTATTTGAAATTTCAAAAGTCAAGTAAGAGTAAAAAAATTGAAATTTCAAAAGTCGAGTAAACGTAACTTTTTACAACACTGCTTTGCTCTTCATACTATTTAGTTGATTGCCCTTCATAATATTTTGTGCAGTTACATTCTAAATTTTATGCGTAACACGACTTTGTTTTTCGCTAGTATTCCTTTTTTTCTCTATTAATTTATTATTCAGTTCAGACCTGCGCATTTTCACTTCCGGGGGTTTTAACGGCGTGAGGCATTTTGCAAAATGGCTGGGCACTGGGGTTGATTTTTTTCAAAGGGGATGCAAAAACAATAGGAAAAGAAAAAATAGCAAAAACCGTAAAATTGAACAAAAAATTAGTCAAAATGGGTTAAATTTTACACAAATAGATTAAAAATTGCAACATTTTTTTTCTAAATCGGTTAAAAATCATTGAATCTAATTACAGGTTTCCGATGGAATTTTAATGGATCCTGCTCTTATTCCGCCTCCTATTATACGCAATTGGAGACAAAGAAGAAACATTCCATACCGACGTCTTTTGCAGGTAATAAGTATAAAAAATGGGTATTTTTGTAATTTTTTATAGTTGGTTTCACGACCCCTAAAGTTTTCAGTAATTAGTAAGTAATTTGGTAATTTCTAAAATTATTCGAGTGTTGAAAAGTAGAAGGTTTTTTAAACAGCAAAGCTTAGTTAATAAAAACAGTAAAGTACCTAAGAGTTGTTTGTTCTGTTTGTGAATCACTAGTTATATTGACCTGTTTTAATAATAAAGACGTCATTTATGATAGATATTTAAACATTCAGCGTTTACAATCACAAACTCACTAAAAAATTTAAGGTAACTTACTTAAATTTGGTCAGCCTTAATTTCGGCGATCGGCAACTATTTCTCCATGCGCAAAGTTATGAAATGAACTGTGTATGGCTAGATGGATGACATGAAGATCTGTCCAGCTATACGCATTTCTTTTCAATACTTTGCGCACGACAAAAACAATAGCCGGTGGCCGAATCAGGTTAGCAGAATTTACGACAGTTAGTCTACTACTAAGTGAGGTTCAGCTTGTAATTTTTGTTGTTTTAGAGCGAAAGCACCAGCGACTTGCCGCAAATGGCCGGTGGACGTCGTAGTAACTCACTTCGACGCGTTCGCTCCGACCCGACTCTGACCAAGCGACGCTCCCGCGGGCGTTCGGCGGCCTCCTCCCTGCGCTCACCGACCTCCCTGCGAGAGCCAATCCTCGCCCCAATACCCGTATATTCACTCATAAAAGGGCACTGTTAAATAACGTTTAACGTGTTTGCTTAAAGAAACCGTGACCTCCTGGGGCTTATTTCATAAAGATTTTTGTAATTGTAAATTAATGAACGCATTTAATTTCTTGTTATTTTATTAATTAAAAAATATGTACGTAACTGTGGAATTTACGGAATTTACAGACATGTAATTGTTTAAATTCTAAACGTAATTTTATTAATATACTTTTTAATTAAAAATACAAAAGAAAAATGTGTTTATTAATTTACAGCTGTAAATTAATTACAAGCAATTTTTATGAAATAGGCCCCTGGGGCCTGTTTCATAAAATACTGGTCTTCATAAATTACAAGTCTATCAATAACTTTTTTTATTCTGAACCATTTGCGTTGAAATTTGAAATGAAAAAAGATTATATGCCATGTGCAAACTATTTAAAATTTCATGTACGTAGCTGTTGTGTGTTTAAAGTTATTCCAGTTTTGCTTGTTTTTTGTTCTGTTTCCTCTCCGGTTTTTTTTTTTTGTGGTTTTTTTTTTTTTTTGTGGTTGAGTTTGTGCTTGTCTTTTCTGGCCCTTTGGAGATTTTGTCCTTGGTTTTTTTGTTCTCTCTGCCTGGGCGCTTTCCTGTCCTGATGGATTTTTTTTTGCAGCCGCGTCTGGTTTGGATTATATATAATATTATTTCTGATAACAATTTGGCACTTGATATATCTTAACTTTTTTTGGGGTTTTTGGTGTAGAAAACCTTTAAAAGAAAAGACATCCTTTTTGTTGTAAAAACAAATTTTTTGCCACTAAGACCGTGGATATAAAAGCTAAAACTCAAGCAAACTTTATTATGAGAATATTTTTTATTCGCGCTACAATTATTTTTTGTTTGAGTGAAAAACTAAAGATAAATTCTATCAGGGTGAAAATAGATGAGTGGTAAAGTAACGATGACTCGTTCTTTGAGAAAATATCACGTGCAGAGAAACACCTGACGCAACTAAATAATAATTGGTTACATAACCGCTGAGAACTTTTTTTTAAATTTTCTCGCTCGTGGGTTTATTGTTTATTTCTTCCTGGCGGAGAGCGGTTACGCCCTTACTTTCAGCCTGGAAGACATTGGCTTTAGTCTTTTAGAGTACGTACCAGGGGGGGGGGACAAACTCGCTTATATACTGATTTTATGTGCCGTGCCAGATCTTTAAACGCTTGTAGCTCGGCCCAGGTTTATGCTAGAGGAAAACTTTTTATATGAAAATGGTAGCAAATTTTCTGAATTTTTTGATGAAATAAAAATTTTTTGCCGAATTTTGGGAAAGTAAGGGTTAAACTACGTGTGCGTCAGGGTGAACCACCCAAAAAAAGTGGCTATTGAAAAATGCCAAATAAAAAAAGGTGGGTGAGTTATTTCAAACTTGTAAATAGATATAATTCATGTCAAAGACCCACTTTGCCCCATATATTACGTTTTTGGGAGTCCGGGGACGTTTTTTGGACTTTTTGAAGAGCTCAATTTTAGGAATTTTAAAAACGGAAAAATTGAGATATTTGAGTATGGGTTCGTGTTTTCATTCGTGTGATCGACCATGTAAGAGTTGGACGGCCGTTAATAGCTAAATTGAACGAGAAAAATCGGGGCTACCGGCCAATACTAATTTCGTTCGCCATAGATACCCCCTAGTTACTTTTACAGCTTACCCAAAGTAGCCAAAAAATGGGTCAATTTTTGCCCATTTTCAAGCAATAATTTGAAAAACGCAAATACACAGAAAAACCGGTTCAACGCAATTTTATAGTGCCCCCCGTGATAGGAAGGCCGTACTAAGATTTTTAGCCCATCCGTAAAAGAAATTTTTTGAGAAATTCAAATTTTACGAATTTCGCATTTTTTTGTAAAATTGTCAAAAAAATTACAAGGTTTGAAATTATCATAAATCGGTCAAAATTCAAGCTACGGCTCTGAAATTTGAACTGAACACCTTAATTGCAACGTACTTTTTGAAAATGAGGTCAGTTTTTTATCCGTAAAGTAAAAATTTTGAGTTAGTCACGCCCAATCTTTTATACAAAATTTTACCATTTTAGCACCTCAAATGCTTAAAAGCCACCGTCCTAGGGGCTTTCAAAAAATGTTGCCCCTATTTTTGCGATGTGCCCCTGACGGTTTGCAAACGTTTGAAACCTCCAACGCCAAGAAATAAAATTTTTTTGGTCAATGGGAAAAGTGCCGCGCAACACCCACTTTTTTGGCCCAAAATCGTAATTTTTGTTTCTCACTAAAACCCATCAAAACTTTGCACAAAACACGTAGCGGTTACTTTTTTGAAATTTTTGGGTGTTTTGCGATCATTTTAAGCTTTTAAACAGCTCTGGGCACCAAATATAGCCCTATTTACACAGCCTTAAAGTCTGGTTAAAAATCGCATATTTTCACAAAAAACCTCGAAAACAAAGATGAATCATTAATTCAAAAGGGCAACAGCGGTGGGAATGGAAATATGGGATAAAGTATTTTTAAATCTTCTGTCACAATTTCAAAAATGTGTGAAAAAAAACTCCATGAATTGGATGCGGCACTAAGGAGATAGGCTAAGAGCAGATTGGGCGAGGAGCGGGGGGTGGGGGGGGGGATTGATTGAATTGTTAAATTAGCAGCATGCCAAAAATCAAAAATTTGAACGGTAGTTCTTTTGCCACAACAATTTCGGTTCCAGCGGTGTGCCGAATGCGTGAATTGGATGTGGCAGTAAAGAGATAGGCCTGAAACAAGAAGTGGGAAGAGGTTTTGTTTAAATTTAGGTGAAAAGTCAGGCAATTTTTGACAGAAATGTTGTTTGATAAAGAAGTGAATTGAACGGATAACCTTTCGGGGGTATCAAATAAACGTGAAAAAACCAACATTTGTAGAAAAACATCACAAATTACCAAAAAAGTCTATGTAGCTGACAGATTTTAACGTTTTTTTGTCGATTTTCTCTGACTTAACCATTTTTCATTCATTTTGTGGCCATTTTCAGATCTTCAAGAAGCAAGTTGATTGTTTTGTAGGGTTTTTTTGTAAATTAGTGACAGAAGATTTAAAAATATTTATATATTTCCATTCCCACCGCTGTTGCCCCTGAATTAATGAGTCATCTTTGTTTTCGAGGTTTTTTGTGAAAATATGCGATTTTTAACCAGATTTTAAGGCTGTGTAAATAGGGCTATATTTGGTGCCCAGAGCTGTTTAAAAGCTTAAAATGATCGCAAAACACCCAAAAATTTCAAAAAAGTAACCGCTACGTGTTTTGTGCAAAGTTTTGATGGGTTTTAGTGAGAAACAAAAATTACGATTTTGGGCCAAAAAAGTGGGTGTTGCGCGGCACTTTTCCCATTGACCAAAAAAATTTTATTTCTTGGCGTTGGAGGTTTCAAACGTTTGCAAACCGTCAGGGGCACATCGCAAAAATAGGGGCAACATTTTTTGAAAGCCCCTAGGACGGTGGCTTTTAAGCATTTGAGGTGCTAAAATGGTAAAATTTTGTATAAAAGATTGGGCGTGACTAACTCAAAATTTTTACTTTACGGATAAAAAACTGACCTCATTTTCAAAAAGTACGTTGCAATTAAGGTGTTCAGTTCAAATTTCAGAGCCGTAGCTTGAATTTTGACCGATTTATGATAATTTCAAACCTTGTAATTTTTTTGACAATTTTACAAAAAAATGCGAAATTCGTAAAATTTGAATTTCTCAAAAAATTTCTTTTACGGATGGGCTAAAAATCTTAGTACGGCCTCCCTATCACGGGGGGCACTATAAAATTGCGTTGAACCGGTTTTTCTGTGTATTTGCGTTTTTCAAATTATTGCTTGAAAATGGGCAAAAATTGACCCATTTTTTGGCTACTTTGGGTAAGCTGTAAAAGTAACTAGGGGGTATCTATGGCGAACGAAATTAGTATTGGCCGGTAGCCCCGATTTTTCTCGTTCAATTTAGCTATTAACGGCCGTCCAACTCTTACATGGTCGATCACACGAATGAAAACACGAACCCATACTCAAATATCTCAATTTTTCCGTTTTTAAAATTCCTAAAATTGAGCTCTTCAAAAAGTCCAAAAAACGTCCCCGGACTCCCAAAAACGTAATATATGGGGCAAAGTGGGTCTTTGACATGAATTATATCTATTTACAAGTTTGAAATAACTCACCCACCTTTTTTTATTTGGCATTTTTCAATAGCCACTTTTTTTGGGTGGTTCACCCTGACGCACACGTAGTTTAACCCTTACTTTCCCAAAATTCGGCAAAAAATTTTTATTTCATCAAAAAATTCAGAAAATTTGCTACCATTTTCATATAAAAAGTTTTCCTCTAGCATAAACCTGGGCCGAGCTACAAGCGTTTAAAGATCTGGCACGGCACATAAAATCAGTATATAAGCGAGTTTGTCTCCCCCCTGGGGGGGGGGGGGGGTGGGGGTGGGGAGGGATGAAGGCGAGAAGCGTGGACTTTGTTTTTGTTTTTAGGTGGGGAGTTAGTTTTGCTGGTGTGTGCCTGGGGGTTTCTCTGGGCTTCTCTGTGGTGGTGGGTGTTGTGTCTTGGTCTGTTGGGTGGCAGGGCGGCTGGAATGGGTTGGGGTGGGGTGGGTCGGTTGCTCGTGGCGGGGACGGTGGGGGCGGGGCTGCGGGCTGCGTGGTGCGGGTCGTCGGCTGGTTCTGGTGTGTCGTGGGCTGTTTGTCGGGTTGGTTGTCGTTAGGTTGTTTGTGTCTGTGTGCTGGTGGGGTCCTGCTGGGGTGTGGTGTGTGGTGTGCTGTCGGGGGGGGGGGGTGTGTTTGTGGTTGGCGTGGCGGTCGCGTGGGTGATGTTCGGGGTGGGAAAAGAAATCGATTTTTGGAAGTTTTTCTGTTCTTGTGATGATTTAACCGGTCATACACCTGGTTGTCAAAGTCTGAAGCGAAATTGTGGAATTTTTATCGATAAATTAAAATTTCAAATATGAATGTCTTTCCTACGAGCGTGGTTTGCAGAGTACTTTAATTGAATGGGTGAAATTGAGGAAGTAAAATACAATTGGGGAAGTTATATTACTTATCCAATAAATAAATATATCTTTGACCAATAAGCATAAAATTTTTAAGACACATGTTATCGATAATGGAATTATAAAATCACCCACTATCTATAAAAATTTAGTTAACAAATGCTATGTAATTCATATGTAGAAAACGGGAAATTTCTTCTTGCTTCTGAAACCTTGATTGTTAAGATTGGTGTAGTATTTGCTAAAATATAGCGATATTCGTTATAAAATCAATTATAATTTATATGACTTTATAATTAAGACTAAGATACCTAATGTAAATAACATTAGCTAATAACAAATGCTGATAACATTATCTAAGATAGCTAATGTGATACTGATGTTATATTTTTTATGTTATAGTGATGATTATCGTGTTATGGTGTTTGAACTTGATTTAATTTATTTATTTTCTTATATTAATGTAAAAATCTATCTGTTTTTTAAAAAATTGTTAAAAATGGTTTATCAAATTATTTTTAATAAAAAAATAGTGAAAACGATAATGATGTTTTTTTTTGGCCACGCGATATTTTTTGATGTTTAAAACGGTAGAAATTATGATTAAATTTGCTGGGAGATATTTTCCTAGACTTCATGTTTTTGACCCAAAAATCGCAGGTTTTTTTAACGGAAAACGCAATTTTTTAACGAATACTGCATTAATCTTAACAATCAAGGTTTCAAGGAAAGTGGCCGTTTTTTTGATTTTATCATTTGTAAGTAAATTTTTTACCTATTTTCCTTAACCACTAAAAATATTTTGACGAAAAAATCTTTGTGAGCTATTAGAGCAGTGGTTTTTAAAAAATCATCGAAATCGAAGACAAAAACTTTTACTTTGTACCGCACCTTTTTTGATCTCACCATAATGCGTAAGGAAAAATCCGCCATGTTTGATCAAAGACAGAAATATCAAGCTTCTCCTAGAAATTTCTCTATATTGCATCGTGCATCAGTGATTTTATTTGTTGTATAAAAAGAACATAGAAAAAGCACAAGAAAAACAGTCGTTGTGGCCCCTCTTCTTTTGCAATTTTTTTAGCTCATTTTTTAACCATGAATAATTTTCGTACTTAAATATTTAACTATATTAAAAAAATTATTTTTTTAATAAAAAATAACAACGGGAATTTGAATATACAGAAATGTCGCAAGGAAGATTTTGCATGTAAAAGCAGTCTGGATAAAAACGGACATCAAAACCTACCCAAAATATTCTTACGAGAGGGAATTTTTGAACAAAAAACATAAAACAATAAACTATAATACAAAATTTACTGCACCAAAATAAACTAATTAATAATTTATGAACTGTACGTTTTATTATTAGGTCTATGGTGCATTGAATTTTGTTTTATAATTTATCGTTTTACATGTTTTTGTTCTATTTTATTTTAGGGTAGCTTTTGATATCCATTTTTATTCAGCCTCTTTATACATGCAAAATTCTCTTCGAGACCTACTTACTATACATTTAAATTTCCGGCGTAATTCTTCATGGTTTTGTGCGTCTTAAAAATCTTTTTTTCATCAGTGCGCTCTTTAAAAAATGTTTTTTTTTGGTTATTTCGTTTTAAACTTTTTATTTACAATAACTTTTTATATAATTTTGTTTTTAATCCTATTTATTCCTTTTTTACCTTCTAAAGTTTTATACGTGTTTTTTTAAATATCTTATCTTTTTTTCAGATCTTGCTCGTGTTTTTTTCTGTGTTTGAACCTTTTTATAAATAATTCTGTTCCGTTTTAATGGTTAAAAAACTATCTTATAATTTTATTTACAATGATTATATTTGATGATCCTGTTCTCCAATATCCTACTCCGGAGCTCCGGCCCTTTGAGTTCTCTCCGGAGCTCCGAAGTTTCGCCCCTTAAATAAGTGATACAAAGCTTTTTTAAACGTGAAATCTATTCCAAAATATTCTAATTGCCTTTTCATAAATATTTTTATTGTTTTTACTAAGTTTAAAAAAAAATTTGAAAAATGTCCCGACAAAATACTTTTTACATAACACTTTAATTAGTAATGAGAATAGTATAAAATAGGGGAAATCTTCGGAGCTCGGAAATTTCGCAAACATTACTAATTTATATTTTTATTCATCTTTTTACTCACTTCCCGCGATTTCTCTTTCAATAAAATTTTTAATCTTTTTTTTTCACTATATTTTCTCACGTTTTATTATTTTTATGCTATTGTATTTTTTGTAACTTGTGCAAGTACAGCTTATGCTTTTACTTGCTTTATACCTGTTGATAATTATTTAATATTAACAAAACGTTACACATAATTTCAAGAATAAAAAAATTATTGGCAATTTGTTTTATTGTCAAGCTACGAATCCCAATAGCGAAAAGTCTTTATTTAGTCAAAAATTGGGAACCCTAAAAATCTTTTTCATTCAAAAAATAAATAATACCGCAAGCAAATTAGAGCAGCACGTTTTGTTTTTCCTAAGTGTAATATCGTAGCAAATATGTATAACAGCCAAGATATCGTGTTGTTATTTTTTTAATATTGGTGATCTTAAACTTTTTCTATTTTGAAATCAACATTTTGGTTTTCGTTAAAATACAATTAATGATTGGTGGGTTTTTCAAATGTTATGAATATTTTACAAGTTATGACTATTTTTGGTGGCCATTTTAAAATTTAATTTTCGGGTTGCGCTTGAAAAACGCATAACAACGTTTTAAATATTTTGTGGTGTGTATGTCATTTTAAGTTTTCATGTGCAAAAACGCAAAACTAATATTAGCATAGTTATTTATTGATTTTTGGATTTTTCTGGGCAGAATTTTATTAAGGGGAGTTCCTTTTGTTATTTTGAATTTTGTTAACGGGTAAATAATTTTGTAATTAATAGACCAGTAAGATAACTGACTTAAACTCAGTCATTTTTTATTTTTGGATAATTTTTTCCTGGATTTTTCAATCGAGCCAAGATTCAGTCTAAAAATCAAGCAATAACTATTTTTGTTATTCCAGTGCGAAATTTAAATATTTCTGTTATGATTAAAATCAGTGGAGGTTTAAACTATTTTTTTAAAGTGGCCGAATTTAAGGCGCGTGCCATTAATTTCGGCCACCTAGAAAAAAATGGCTATAACTTTTGCCAAAATGAATATAACAAAAATTTGAAGGTTGCAAATTTATCCTTATGTATTGTTTAAGTGCATAGTATTAAATTTTTTCCGTTCGACAACCCTTTATTATTGATAGCGATGCTTTAATTAAGTATGTCAAAACCTTAAAAACGCAGTTTTTAAGGTTTTGTTTAAGTTTTATGGTGTGTTTTTGTTGAATTTTTTTTTGGTGTAAAAAAACTATTTGAACATAGCATGACTTTTATTAGAACCACCCAACATTAAGAAAAGTATGGTAAAATTTGATTGCACTCTATTGAATTTTTTAAAATATTTTTAACCTAAAAAATAGCAAAAAACAAACTCCGCCTTAAATTCATCCACCTCTCAGGTTTTTAAAAAACAACAACAAAACCCTAAAACACAAAAAACAGCTCAAGAAATTTTTAATTTTAAAGATAAATAAGACGTTAAAAAAGTTAGCGAGAGGTATAACTCTCCCGCCTTTATTTATCTTTGATGCTTACTATCTGATTGGATCCCACCGCTAAGAAAATAACTTGGCTTTCTTTTACTGCATTTCAACATTCTTTAAAAAAAATTTTTCGGCGGTCTAGTGGTAATTCAAACATCGTAAATATGTATTAGGTAACCCCATTTGCACATATCTTTACTACAAAATCTATTTTCTTTTTATTTTATTTTTTATTTTTTTTTCTTTTTTTGTCTTTTCTTTAATTTTTTTTCTTAGTTTTAATGATCAGATAACAGAATTAATATTATACTAAGCATAGTCTATGCATAGTTTAATTCTACTGTTTTCATCATTTCATTTTTTTTTTTCATTTGACTGCATCCCTCCGTCAAGGAAATAACTCCACAGTTTTGCTGTATTTTAATGTACTTTAAACAATTTTTTGAAGGATTGGTATTCTATATCTTTTAAAGTTAGGGTGGGTAGGATAACCTCATTCATCCAGAAGTTTACGATTTTTACTATATTTTTACTATTTTACTGCATCCCTCCGTCAAAGAAATAACCTGCCAATCTTTGTGTTTTAATTATTTTAAACACCCGTACACATGATCGTGGAAATCGTGTTTTAATCACTTTTTAAAACTAAAAATCAAGATCTTTAAGTCAGAGTTGACCTAGAAACATGTTTTTAATCAAATTTTGTCCGTTTGAATTTATTAACCGATTTTTTAGACACACTTTCATTCATATCGAGCAAAAAATTTTTTGTGAAACCCTGATTGTGAAATATGGGGGGGGGGTTTGTGGGGTTTTGTGGGGGTTTTTTGGGTGTTGGTGGTTGGTGGGGGGGGGGGGGGGTTTTGGTTTTTTTTTTGTTTGTTTTTGTTTTGGTTTTTGGTCTGCGTTTGTTTTGTCTTGTGTGGTTTTTGTTTTTTTTTTTTGCGATATAGAAACGAACGTTGCTGATGTACGGAAAATTCGGTTTTTTTGTATGAAATATATCCTTTCTTATTATAAAACTATATAATCTTTCTCAATTTTACCATTATCATAACTCCAATAAAATAAAAATAAAATAACTAAATACATCATAACAATAACACATAATTTTATAACCAAACCCCTAAAACAAAACCTCTATTAACAATAACAATATAACTAGAATTATAAATAGCCAGATGCATTCTGTATATTTATTATTTTGTGTTCGTACGTAACACCATTTAAAAATCACATCTAATAACACATAACAAAATACAACACATCTATGTGCCGATTATATATATGTGTGTTTATCACATACGTGTCACGTACATGACATTAGGGTAATGCACTAGAGAACTAGAGCTGGAACTGGAGCAAAATAGGAACTGGAGCGTAGGTGGGGAACTGGAGCAAACGTAAACTAGAAAACGTCACCTAGCCTAGCGAAGCTAAACGAACCCAAACATTTTCTAAGGCTCCAGTCCATGTCTGGTTTCTAACAGTCCCAAAAATTTTGGCTCTAGTCCCGACTGAGGACAAAAGACCCCGTACTTCACTGACAAATAATTTTTCCTGTATTTTTTAGATCTATTTGCTTAATGGTATACATAAAGATAAATAAGTTTGAAGGCTCACAATAAACTGATAAAAATGTATTTCAAAGTATATTATTAATTTTGAAATTTTTTCACCTAAATGCTCTAAACAACATGTTTCGGGCTATAGAATTTTCCTAATTAAGTAAAGAAAAAAACGTTCTGATTGTCGAAAAAGGGCCGACGCATAAGAGTACGGCACGAAACAGTACCACAAAATAGTCCCGGGTTTCGCAAAAGAGTACGCACGAAATAGTACGCCACAGAACAGTACCGTCAAAAAACAGTACGGCACATAAGAGTCCTGTGTGAATTGCGTGTGTGAATTGCGTTGCTACACCACGCGACTCTGACGCAAAACAGTACTGGCACGAAAGAGTACTGGCAAAAAAGAGTAAGATATTCACGTTTTGCGTTTGACTCAAAACAGTACTGGCACAAAAGAGTACTGAAAAAATAACTTAATGTTAAAACTATTACTACTAACAGCTGCTTAACTTTATTACGATAAAAATTAATGAGCAGCGTTTTATACAGCAAACTCTTCTATTTTTAATAGATCATTTAATAAAGTTCTTTGTTCATGAAACTACATAGTGAGTGTTAGCGCCACTGTAAGCCCCTTGAGCTGTTTAATTTGAGTAAATATAGTTGTGACCGTGCCTACCGCAGGTACGTTTTAAAACTTTTTTTTATTTTTAAATTTTTTTTAGATTTTTAAAATTTACTGGTAGCTAAGCCGTGGGTTTTTTCTGTTTTGTAAAAACTAAGTTATTTAAAAAAAGAAATTAAAAAAATCGTAGACAACAAATTACGCTTCATTACTAATGTTCCTTCCTACTATCTGCAGTTGGCTCATGTTCCTTCAAGGTTTCTTATGCTTAAATGAACGATTTGAAACATATTTAACTTGAAAAATGTTTTAAGTTATTTTCTCTTTTAGGAATATTTTTATAAAGTTTTTAGAAATTTAGTGAAAAATTAATTTAAAAACAGTTTTGACAAAATATTCTATACATTATTTTCTTATTTTTTTATTTAAACGGGAGCATACACAATCAGACAGACAAACAGCTCATTTGCTAAAACAGGATATAAATAGGTTTGAGCGTTTTTTACGGAATGTTTTTAAAGCAACATTTGTTTTTTATATAGGGACTAACATAAATTTCACTTCAAACGAAAGTTAAAAGCAGATTTGCATAGATCTGTTATGCTATGCATGACTTTTTAATTTTTAACTCTTAATTTTTTATTAGTCGATTTCCAAAAAAAAAAAAAACAATTTATCAAACAAAAATTTAGGTCAAACATTTCAAATTTGACATAAAAACAAACAACAAAAAACAAAAAAAAACAAGCATATGTCTATTACGTATAAATTTCTTTGCATCTGAACCGTGCGAGTGTTCCTTAGTTTGCTTTGTGATAACCCCTAACTCATTTATCCAAATTCCAACTCCACACCTACTGTCGGAGCAAAGGTATCTATCAGTACCAGGTGTAGACTCAACGGGTTTTTGATAACGATAAGTGTACCCCTCTGCGCAAGCTAATGGCTTTTTTTTGTTTCAGTCCATGTTACAAGGACATTGATTTTTATAACAACCAATGTTTATAGAAACCTCGATAGGATCCCGAATTTATCTATGATACACAGTTCGTTAAACTGTCGCAAGACGTTAAAAATCACTAATTCCTGCCAAAATTTAAAATTACAGTAGCAATTTCAGACAAAAACAAATAAAATTTTCCGTTTTCCAAAAAGCCTAAGTTTGACTATAAGATTTGAATTTTATAGGCCAGAAATATTTTTTTAAATTTGTGATACCAATAAAAAAAGAAGAACAAAAAATTATTATAGGTAAATAAAATCTAGCTGACCGCGATATTTGCAGTATTGAATCGATTATTTAACTACAAAAACATTCAAAATTTTTCACTAAAGCGGATTAATAACAAAGATTAAAAACTATATTTTAATAATTATTTATCAAATTATTTAACTTGGAACTTAAATGCAAATTTTTTAAGGGCTAAAGTTGGTTAATTTTTGTATATTTTGTGAAAATGTGGAATTAAAAAAAAATCTGCGTTCTTATTTGTTTTTTTTTAAAAACGTCATTACCGCACAATTGGTCCCCTCATGTATGCATTTTAATTTTCAGCGTCAGCCAGATATAATTCAACCATAAAATATCAGAAATTTAAAATGTTCGCACTTGAAGGACTAAACTTTGACACTAACTCACCCAATAACCCCAGAAATTCCAAAAAGCAAAAACAGTTTTATTAAGCAAAAAATAAATATTTAATAAAAATCAGTTTTAAAACCTATTGCAGAATTTAAAACTGTAACTTTCTCATTTGTTTTGTATGCATCATAAAACCAACATATGTTATACAGAGAAGCATGTTTAACTTCACAATTGATTATATTTTTTAATTAGGGTAGAATACATGATTTATTTGGGCCTATAACAAATAAACATGTTCCCTGTGGAGCTCCGGAACGCCAGTTTTTGGAGCCTTGCAGAATCTTCATAAACACACGGGGCGCCAGTTTATTTTCAAAATAATTTAGCATATAATTAAAGAGTAATATTTTAATTTTTCTTATTTTTTGCGGACTCAAAGTTTCTAAACAATGATAAATACAAAAAAATAATTGTAAAAAAATGGCTAAAATAACATAAACTTTTTAAAATTAAATAAATTGGAGGATGAAATAATAAGCGCAGATTCTGACTTTTTTGTTTTAATAATCGTTTTTTCGGAGCATGATAACTTAATAGCGCACATAACATAATTAACAACTTTGATTTAGTTAAAAAAAAAAAAAAAACTCTGGATTGTTATTTTTAAAAAAATGTATTATTATTTCAATCGATTAATTTTTTTAGCAAAAGTCAAAACGTGATTTATTAGCATTTAAGAACATACGATTAAAATAAAAAAAGTTATTTTTTTTATTCAAGATAAATCCGATGCCCATCTTTTACTACACGATAATTTTTATACACCGTTTGTGTGCTTACTTCTAATAACCTAAGCGCGACAGAAAAAAAAATGGAACAAAAATAATTACCAACATTGACACCGCCCAAAAATTATACTTTAATATGCGTAAATTGATTTCTTAAATATGCAAATTTCTATTTGAATCACTAAAATCAGCTAGTTTCTGCACGCAATATCACAGTACTCTTTTGCGTCCGTACTCTTTTGTGCCGTACTCTTTTGTTCCAGTACTGTTTCGTGCGTACTCTTTTGCGAAACCCGGGACTATTATGTGGTACTGTTTCGTGCCGTACTCTTATGATAGGGAGCCATTTGGTTTTTTTTGATAAAATGTATGATTACTATCTGTTTCGTTTTATTTTAGGTTATGTCATTGAAATGCTACCTGAGTCTTAGTTTCCTTCTTTTATTACCATTTCTTATGGTATTCTTTGCGATTTCAAAACAGGGATCAAATTTCAAAATTTTGAAAAATCTCCAGTTTAAAATCAGCGGCTCAGATTTTCAGATTCAAACCGAATGGAATCAAAACGGCTCGGGGAATTCCACTGAAAATGGAAGGGAACACAGTAGAAATCCCATCTCGTACTGGACCGACATGAGGAGATGTGTCTTAAGGGGACTGCAGCCTCACGCTGTTAACGGGACGGTTTGGTTCAATCTCTACCCCATTGTGTCTAATTGCGAAAAAGAGGAGCTACCGAGGTACACTGGTAATGTATAAACTTTTCGACAAACGTAAGCTCTACTGACGTGTTGGTTTTTAAAGATAAACTGTGCATGATCATGCGTGCATACTTGCGCAATACATACAGATACAACTAGGACTGACACACACTGTTTGGAATCTGTTACTATATAAAATCGCGTCAAAATATTGTCCTTATTGGATTATGAGCCTCTTCTTCATTATCATGACTTTTAACTTGGGCTTTTTTAAACGGAGGAAACTCAGAAGCTCCGCTCTTTAAATAAGTGACTTCAACGTTTGAAACTCATAATGTGTTAAAGCTATTCTATTCGTATTTTAAATAACTATTTTTGTCGCTTATAATGTTTTTTTAAATTTAGTTTAAAAAACATTTACAAAATAATTTGTCATTTTAATTTATTTATAAAATTGGTAAGCGGAGCTCCGGAGCTCGAAGCTCCGGGCAAAATTAGTAGTTCTCAGATATAAGCATTTTTTCTGTCCAGGATCAATAAAATAATCTCGAATTTTTAAAGCGTTTAGGTGGGTTTAAAGGCGGGTTTACCAATGTTGGCCCCAAATTTCACTACAGGGCAGTTTATACAAAACCGGCCTCCATTACTAATTAATGTCAGCACGGACAAAGTATTCTTACCTTTAAAAAACCCGATGATGAACTGCACTTATTTAACTCTGGGCGCCGGTGGAGAAATTTACACGGAAAGAGAAATTAAAAGTCTCTCAAATTTAAAAGCTACAAGAAACTACGGCGTAGAACCGGTTGAAATTAAAAATTAATAAAAACAAAGTAAAATAATATCGTTCCAATCTAACAGTGTTAAAGCTCAATAAATTACCAGTACAGTCTAATAAGTTTAAACCTTTTACGTCTGTCCTGTTTTTGATGAGCTTCGGATTTTTTTAGAATAAAACGCCGGATAAAACAATTTAAAATTGTTTATTTTTGTTTCAGTCCTAAAACAATAGTTTTCTTTTTTTGTAAATAATATTTTTTTAAAACAATAATGAATTATAAACGCAAAACTTTAAACACGCACTAAAATGCGAAAAAATCGATTTAACGTTATTAATTATTTATTTAGAAAACAAAAACAACCTAAAAAGTTAAATAAGGTTAAATTTATAATTATCCGGCAATGTTATGCTTGTAAAAACTGAAATATAGAGATTTTAAAATTTGGCATGGCAAGACAGCAAATTACTTTCTATAGCTAACTAACTAAAATTTAGTATAAAGCTATAATATATTATAATATTATTATATAACATATTATAATAACGAGAATATAAGCTTTCGATGTATTAACAAAAAACTTTGCGTGTTTCAATGTTGTTTAGACTCACCATATTGTGCTAATTTATAACCGTTAAGTTTTTTTGGCTCCAAAAACTCCATAATAAATTTTTACGCATGAGAAATATTAATGAAATTCGTAGAAAAACATATAACTTCTTTCGATTTAATTTTTCAGGCTTTTCTGTAGCTTTTAAAGAATTCTATCCTAATTGTAAATTTTATGGTGTAGATCCACTTAACGTTACTGGTAATATCTACAAACAAATTGGGGAACTGCTCCTTAATGCTGTTGATGATGTGAGTTTTTTCAAAATTTATTATTATCCAACATATTTAGTAAAATTCTTTTTTTAAACAATTTTTTGGCTTTAAAGTTTATTTTAATAACCGTAGCTAATTAAGCTGCCCCTGGAGTTTTCCAGGATGCCTTATTATGGTGGCTTAATGCTACACCCTGAAGCAATCCAGGATGTTTAGTGTTTAGTAAACTTTTTGTATAAAAAACTTTGGGTTTTAAAATTTAAATTTAATAATCGTAGCTATTTAAGATGCCCCCGTAGTTTTCTGGGATGCCTTATTATGGTGGCTTAATGCTTCACCTGGAGCAATCCAGGATGTTTAGTGTTTAATTATATGGCTTCTTATTTTACATTTTTAATTATAACAATTTTAATCAAAACTATTTATAATAAAAAATTTTTTAAACAAAAAACTCCAAATAGTAATCCAGCATGTTTAGTGTTTAGGTCTATCATTATTATGTCTTATCTTTTAATTATAGTACTTTTTTGTCAAAAGCATAATTTTTTAGCAAAACATAACCTTAAATATATTTAAATAGTAATTTAACATTTAAAAAATTTAAAAATTAAAAAAACATTAACAAATCAAAAAATAAAACAAAAAAGTAATTTACTTAAAATATTATAAAAACAATTTTAAAATAAACCCAGCTTAATAATTTTAATAATTAAAAAAACCCCAAAATTGTTAAATTTTGCTTGTAATATAATATAATCCATAAGTTTCCAAACAATTCTACACTCAGTGCTATAAATGCAGGTGTGTTTGGTAAAACAATTCTACACTCAGTGGTATAATTGCATGTGTGTCTGATAATTACAATGGATTATGGGGTCATAAATGCTCTTTATTGCCTGTCAAAGTTACTATATAAGGTTGCAGAAAATCACAACAACTTATTTTAGTGTCCTCTGTTTTAATATTAAATGTTAATGTTTTTTTAATGTTTTTATTGTTTTTAATGTTTTGCATGTTGTTTGTAAATTTGCTTATTGGTTATGTATATATATATTGTGCTAATAGGCTTGGTGGTCTTACTGATGAGTGCAACACCAAGGGCGTTTAAGACTAATGCACGAAACGCCAACTGGAACCTGCTGGGGACAAGGAGCTTCACGTTGATTCATTTTAATCCGTAATGCATCCTTGACTTTCAGTGGATTCCAATGTGCATCAGTGTGGACTTTTTTGTTTGCTTAAGTGTTGTTTGAAATCACTGGCAAGCAATTAAGTTCACATTTGTTTGTACTGTTTAAATAGTGGTTATGTATAAGTTAATATTATTTTATTTTTAGCTTCAGCTTTTAGCTTCAACTTATTCAGCTTAAAATCACAGGCTGCTCATATAAGCTGTTATAGCGCGTTTCATAGTCGCCTTATAAAACTTATGTGACAGTTCTGGTGATTACTTCATCGTGGGATCTTTAATAACTTGCTGATGTGGATATAAAAAGACAGAGCATAGTATATAAATAAGTTCCTGCTTTTTATGTTCCGTCTAGAAAGTTTACTTTCAAAAAAATGGAACAACATGTAGCTATATAACTTCAAAAAATTTCTTTATATTTAAACTTTTATATTTCGTTTGTTTTGCAAGCAATTGACTGCTAAACGGCAAATTTGCGCATAGTTACAATGTAGGCCGCGTACAGATCCACATTAACATGCAAACAATCATTACACAATTTTAAAAAAGAGTAAGCCCGAACTACATTGTTCAGGCATTGAATCAAGAAGATGAATCAGTCGTCATTACAGAGCATTTCCGAATTGGCAGGAAATCAGAGAAGTTTCCCTCAAGGCTTCTGAAAATTTGACTGGCATCTAACAGATTAAGAAACATGTTGGCAGGTGGACGCAGTCAGCTAAAGTCCAACAACAAGTTTGGCAGTGTCTTCGTTCGTTCTTCATTAACGATCAATCAAAGAGAAACCTTAAGGAGCTTGGTTTGGCGTAAAAAAAGATGCAAGAAGAGGATGCCACGCGAAGAGTGTCTATCAGATACTTGTCCAATGAGGATCCCTATCTTTACGATACGAATACCAAATCACAAATTAAGCATGCAGTTTCAGAATAGGAAACTTTGCGGTCCGATCGCTTTTTTAATAATGAATTAAAAATATTACGTTTCAACACGAGAAGCCTAAAAAACTCATTAGATGAATTCGATTTGTAAGTTAGTGGTATGATAAAATATTCGATAATTTAGATATGTTGTTAACATCTGAAACATGGTTTAATGAAACAATTACTGATAATATGATAAATGGATTTGATAACTATGACGTTTTTAGATACGATAGAAAAAATTGTGTTGGAGGTTACGTGTGTATTTTAACCAAACGTGCATATAACGTCACAGAATGTAATATTCCAGAAAAATACGATAATATTAAGGTCGTTGCAATTGATTTTCCACAATATAGATCTTCTAAAATTAGGTTTATTTGCTTATATCGGACATCACAAACTACTCAAGATGACGATAAGCACATATTTCAACTTCTTCGTGATATTACTGAAGATTTTATAGGGTCAATTGTTCTTGTCGGTGATTTTAACCTTCCAGGAATTGATAGGAGCAGATCATCTGTTGTTTCTAACAATAATAACGAACAAAATTGGTTTATGTTTTTCGCTTAATTAGGATTAAGTCAAATAATAATAGATCGAAATCGTTTAGAGTTGCACCTTGGGTCATAATTCGGTGTGTTTTCTTTTGTTAGCATGGCTATAGGCAAATTAAACGGAATAAATCCTTCATTGATTAAACGGCGACGTTTCGACACTGAATAAAACAGGTCTTCGTCAGGTAACTAAAATAATATTATGGCATAGATTAAAATACAAATATAGAAACAAAACAGTGGAATCAAAAAACTAACTATTTATACATAAAGTATTAAACGCGGAAACATAAGAATGTAAAAGGAATATAAATAATTTAAATTGAGGCCAAATAACTAAAACAATGAGGAAAATAAATAATAAATTATTAAATATTCACGCAAAAAATTTTTGGAATTTTACTAACAAACAAATGAAAAACAAACAAGCGTACACGACTTAGTAATTAAACAACAGAAGAGTTACAATTTAATCAAAAGCCAACTTATTTAATAAAACACTGTACACATTTGGAACCAGGTTACAAATTTCTTTAGAATGAATGTTTATTAGTTTAGGATTATCTTTATTAGCAGTTATAAAACAAGCTTCTTTAAAACATAAATTATAAGAGCTATTATCGAACGCTAGATACTTAGAAAAACTAAAGCTGTGCTCTGTTTTACGCGCATGTGACGAAATAAATAATAGTGAAGATTCTTTGTAAGAAAAATGTACAGCCCGTGTGTGTTCCGACAGACGGATTGAGCATGAACGCTGTGTTCTCCCTATATAAAAATCGTCACATACATTACAACAAAGTAAATATACAACATTATTACAATTTAATTTACTAGTTTGGAAATCGCCTTTGCAATAAAATAACTTGGAACGCAATGTTTGAGGGGATTTAAAATATGTGGAAAAAGCCAGAACTATTTAATATATTTTGGATATTATAGGACATTTTGCCGAAAAAAGGTAAGGAGATGGAGGGTAGAGCAGTTGTTGGAAGTGGCGGAGATGCACCACAACCCGATTTAGGATTAGATAAATTAAAAAATTAGAAACAAGATCTTTACTGTACCCATGCTTATTAACAAATATATCGTATAAAAATTTAAACTCATTTTGTAATGAAATTGAATTAGTACAATACCGAAGAGCCCTTAATTTTAGCGTGTTTAGGGTGCTGGAAATGTATTGATTTGGAATAAAAGAAAATTTAGAAATGTACCTATTAGAATGTGTGGGCTTTAGGTAAACTTCTACTTCAATTTTGTTAAAGAACGATTAATAAAACAGTCCAAAAACGGTAAAGAATTAGAAGAGTCAAACTCAGACGTGAAACAAATCTTAATGTCCTTAAGAAAATTATGAAACTCAGCTAAAAACGCATTTAACATACTAACTGAATTTAAATAAGGAACCTTCAAATCAAATAATAGAAACACGTCATCGATATATCTGCGGTAAAAAATTGGTTTTAAAACAAAAGGACACACGTTATTAAGAAATTCAGATTCTAAAATGCC
This sequence comes from Microlaimidae sp. YZB2_3, assembly GCA_030248175.1. NCBI lineage: Eukaryota > Metazoa > Nematoda > Chromadorea > Desmodorida > Microlaimidae > Microlaimidae sp. YZB2_3. Next base: position 12,368 of record JASAMX010010966.1, on the reverse strand, counting down.
TAGATATAAGTCACTTATAGCTACAGAGATAGGATTTCCCATTGATACACCGAAATTTTGACTTTTTGGCTTTCCAGCATATTTTTTCAAAAAATTCTCTTGTGTTATAGCGAAACCATTGTCAAAAATTTTTTGATACAGGGATACTTCCTAAAGACTAAATACTAGCCTAAAGACTGGAAAATTGCATTAGTTATTCCACTTCATAAAAAAGGATTTAAATCTTTCAAGGAAAATTATCGTCCGATCTCACTTATTTCTTTTGCTTGTGAAGCAATGGAGCGAATAGTTAAAGATGAACTATTAACTTTTTTTATTAAGTATTTGTCAAGGTGCCAATTTGGTTTCAAAGTTAACAGTTTAACTATAACTCAACTACTTGAAAGCATAAACGATTGGACATTAGTTTTAAAAAATAAACAAAATACTGATATCATATATTTGGATTTTGCTAAAGCTTTTGATACTGTTTCTCATCAAAAATTTTTGTATAAACTTGAAATGCTTGAAGTAACCGAAAGAATGCTCAAATAGATTGACTCGTTTTTAACTGGAAGAAGCTTTAAAGTTATTGTTTATAATCAGGAATCGTCTTTATATAACATTACTCTGTCTTAGGTTCATTCCTCTTTTTTATATATATCAATGATTTAGTAGATTGCGTAAAGTTTTCTAGGATTAAGCTCTTCGCAGACGACGCTAAAGTTTATAATACTTTTTCTCATAAAGATGAAAAATTTCAATCCGATCGATTACAGGGAGATTTAAACAGAATAGTAGAATGGTCTAGGGTGTGGCAACTGCGGTTGGCAGAAAAAAAAATGCAAAGTGCTTCATATCAATTCAAGAAAAGAAAAAATAATAAAGACTATACCATAGGGGATCAAACTCTTAGCAATACGAATCTAGCCATGGATTTAGGGATATATGTGTCCGAATCACTAAAATTTTCCAATCACTGTAAGATAATTTCCAAAAAAGCGCTAAAGACGTCATCACTCATATTTAGAATTTTTCATTCAAACAATATCAAAAACTTGACTCGTGCATACACAACTTACGTAAGACCCATTTTAGAACACGGCAGTGTCATTTGGAATCCTTATCTGAGGCAGGACATCGATTTAATTAAACGTGTTCAGAGGAACTTTACCAGAAGGTTGTTTAAACGATGTAATTTTCGATATACATCATATGAAAACAGGTTAAAACTTCTTAACTTACAAAAACTTGAGGATCGACGTAATATAACAGATCTTCTGGAATGCTACAAAATAATTCACGCTAAAACTAACATTAATCCTAATGATTTTTTCTATTTTAATCAAAATCCGACCAGAGGTCACTCTTTAAAGCTATAAGTTCTAAAATCTAGAATAAACGCCCGTAAATATTTTTTTAGCAACAGAATTGTTTCTAAATGGAACGCTCTATCTGAAAAACAAGTTTCCGCTAATTCGTTAACCGAATTTAAAAATAGTATTATAAACGGCTCATATTAGTGCTTATCTGTTTAAGCCTTTGAGTCGTGTTCCAGTAAACTATGTTTTAATGATTGTTTTGAGCTGCGATTGGTTCGCCGTGTTGTGATAAAGTGATGCATATTGCGTACATTTTATTGATATAAATGTTCTTTTTTTGTTTTCTTTTGGTTATTGAAATAAACACTTTTGACTTTGACTATATGGGAGCTTTGCCAATAGGATTAAAAACTTCAGTTTTTTTGTAAAATCAAAAACTTAAACGCACTTTTTTGATTATAGAAAGAATTATCTTATTTTACCCGTTTCCGTGATCGCTTTTTCCCTGATTACCACGGTGAAACATTTGTACCACCATGGTGAAACCTTTGTCCCACGGTGGCGGTATTTTCCCCTGACTATTAAGGTGTGTAAATTTCACCGCAGTTAACTCCACGTATTATACTTAGGTCTAGGTGGTATACGTAATCTTGTACACGTGGTTAAAAATTGCATAATTCCTACCGTATCAGCTTGAACTTTTCAATTAGCTTGTTCACTGCGCAGTGAGTGGTGGTACAAATGCTAAACCGTTGTAACAAGGGAAAAGAAGATGGCGGTAAAGGTTATTATGGTAAATGTTATTATTACGGAAAACGTTATTATTAGGTTATAATTAACAGTTTTGGATTCATTCGGCTGCAAATCTGCGGAACGCATTCCGCGCCATCGCTGCTCAGTGTTTATTCCACGTCCCGATCGGCCCGATCGCCGCTGAAATACAGAGTTTTACACCCTGCGGCACTGACGCGGAATCTCTTCTGCGGAGTTGCAGCACTTTTTGAACGAAAATATTTTAAAGGGTTCAAACTGACATTTGTTTACTCAAGTATATGTATGTGTTCCACCCAGGTTTTTTAGAAATCAAGAAATCTGAGTCTTATCTTTAATAGCACTGCAAAATGAATGTACCAAAAAAATCCAATCGAAAACTTTTTAAAACTACTGTAGTGTTCAGATTTATAATTGAGTAGTTCTTGAGATATAACAACATTAAAAAAAAACACAAACTAGAGATTGGTCTGTCTTTTGGATTTTTCGAGATTATTTTTTAAAAAATTAAATAATGCACACAAAAAATGTCATAATGCACACACTTACTCTTGTTATATAACATAATCACAATACCAAATTCTGTATTTAGAAAGCGCAACGTTTTGCATGCACGTAAAATTTACGTTTTTTCGTCATTTTCAATCATTTTTTAACAGACTTAGTAATATATCTAACGTCAAATATTATGTTGCTGAGCCTCGGTTATCTATAACGGAGGGAGTCTCGAAGATTCTCAACCCTTTATATCATTTGTTTAAAACCTATAATACATTGAATTATATCATTTGTTTAAAACCAATTATACTCTTAAGACTTAATTATTTTAATACGTATGGAAAAAATTTGCTTACACAATTTTGGACAAAAAATCTGTAACATTACTCTTTAATTATTTAGAAAAATAGCTTACAAAATAAAGTAGAGCTCCGGAAGTCATTAATAACATATGCACTTTAACTAAATCAGATTAATACCTATTTTTTATCTTTCCTTCAGACGCCAAGATACTTCTTTTCCAAAATATGGTTTGAAATTAAAAAAAAAGTTATTTGTTTTTTATTGTAGCCACCAATACCGAAGAAACTCCATTTGCAACAAAAGAAATTCTGGAATTCTTATCACTGGCAAGTTGTAAACACTACTTCTTTGAACCACGTGTTGCATTGGGTACCCGAAAATGTAATTCATTTCTTGTCGATGGACATTGAGGGTTCAGAATACAGGCTGATGAAAAATATCGCGCTGTCAGTTTAGATGAATAATGTAGATTATGTCTTAAAGTATGCACGACTTGGTATACTACTGTGTAACTTTTATAATAGCAGACCATCTCATGTTTTTTTTTCTTGTTCTTTTTTGTCATTTGAAAATTTTTTTTTAATTAATTTACTGAAGCTAAAATCTTTCACGCTGAAACTAAGGCCATAACTGCTTTCTCTTAGAAAAAGTAAAGAATGAACGCGCAAGCCAGGAAAAAGAAAAAAAAATAGTTGCCAGTTGTAATGAATAACTAATTTTTATCGAATTGCGTTACAAAAAATTAATATTTGAAATTTATCAGCTTTGGGGCTTCGTAGCTTAAAGATAACGACGAATTCACCGCAGTCTAAACATTATTTTGTAGTTTAAAATTACAGTCATACCAAAAATACATAAAAGTATTTTTTAGTTTTGGCCATACAATATTCTGTCTTGATTTTTTTATTTCCTGGCGTAATCGTATGTGTTTTAATTTTAACCAACCGGTTCCGCCATATTTCAGTGCTGCCACATTTTACTGACGAAAAAATTTGTAAGAAACAACGGAACAAGAATTTCGCACTTTGACAGTGACCAAGATGGTCAAAATCTTCGTATTTAAACAGAAGTTGTTTAGTGTTAGAAATTTGCACAAAATTTTGACGTGAGTTCTAACGTAAGGTTTTAAAATTCTAACGTAAGTCACAAGTTGGTATCACATGCCACAATATGTATAGCTCCCAAGCGTTCCGACTAAGTTCTGAAATCTGGGCTGTAAATTTCTTTTATATTACTTATTCATCTAAAACAGTTTTAAAATCAAGAATATTTGCCAAATCAGCGCAGAAGTACACGGTCCCCTAAAGAAAATGGGAGTCAGCGGCAAAGAATTCGGTGATATTCTCTTTAATTTCCTGAGAAATACCTCGTACGTTCCGATACGACCCTACACCCCGCAAACTCACCACCGATTCGGGATGATCAACGTGGAAAACGAAATTTGCAGAAAACTCTTTATGTTTTAATTCACCAGCTTACTTATAACATTTCGCCAACATATATATTATAAATTGCACGTTGACTTTAGCTTTTTTGCCGGATCGGTACAGTAAAATCAATGTTAAAGGTGCAGTCCTTAAGGTAGAACACCACAGTTAGATTTTGACGGCAGATCTTTTCTAATTTAGTTTTATCAAAATAATTTGACCTGCTGATTCAATTTTTGACATTCAGTTTTCTTAAAAAAATTTATCGTCCACAATCATCAAATGACACCAATAAAATACATGACAAAAGTACAATACATTAATAAAATTCATTACCAAAAATATTTTATTTTTTTGATTTCTGATTGAGCATTATCTTGAATAATGAACACTTTTTTAAATAAAAAAGCTAAAAACTTAAATATGTAAAGACAGGTGAACCTCGATCTTAAAGCTCCGAGGATCCAAGTCCAACGCTCTAATCACTCGACTACTCACTCATCTGAGATGTCTTTGTAAAAGCTAGTTTTAAAGAAACGGCTTAAAATGCAGTTTCTCGACGTCACATCAAAAAAATTTAAATGAAAATTAAAAATTTGATTCGCTCAGATTTTAATTAAAGTTTGGAAATAGTTATAAACAAGTCTAATTAATACTTTAAATTGTATTGATTAAAAAACTAATTTAGGATTTTTTTATTTGCCTTTCTTTTAAAAATATCGATTTTTTTAATTTTTGTAAAATTTTTACTTACATTTTACTCCAAACCACATCTAAACGTTGCCCCTTATTTTTCTTTGACTTTCTTTAAAATTGCGGCAAAAACTGAGCGAATCAAATTTTTTAAATGACCAAAAACCGTTTTTTGAGCTTTAAATTCATCCAATTGTATTTCAAAATAGAACAACCGGTAAACAATGAAATTATTACCGTTGGATACATCGTAATTTGAGCTTTTGATCGCATAATAAATTTGTCAAACAAAAGTTAATATCAAAGTTGATATATAACTTTTAGTCAAACTCGTCATAACTGTGGTGTTCTACCTTAAGCGATTTGGTTTTTATATATGTTTTAAGGTAAATAACCTTTAAAATATTCCACGTGCTTAAAGTTTTTTAAAAATAATATAACTATTCTAATTTAATAAAAACTCGTCGAATTATTGCAATTTAAAAATCGGCAAAAAGCACAGAAAAACTCAATTAAAAAAAAACTAAAACCCAGTTAAACTCCTTTTGTACACCAAAATTTGCAGAATATAATTTCCATTGACAGAATATTTGGCATTGCATTACTATGGAATTTGTATACCAGAAACTTTGGTTTCTGCTATACGAAATAAAGGCGTATTTTTTAGTTTTTTAAAGGTAATATGAATATCTCGATTAATTTTAACCAGGGGGGCCCAAACTCCGTCAGTATACGAAAATATGATGCGCGCCACTTTTTGTTTTCGCTATATCTTTTGACCGCATGAACGAAACTATAACAAACTATATATCAGTCGACTCAAGAAAGTCAGGAAAAATTTTCTCATAACCCAGTTTTTTGATTTTCGGCACGCTGCCATTTCGCACGCGCATGAACTAAAATTTTAATGAAGCAAAAAAACGCCCCTTACAAATTGCACCCTAGCTCACGCAAATCACAAAATTAAACATTATAATTAAAGGTAAACCAAACGTGGCTGCAACAGTTGTTTGTTGAATTAAAATATGCCCCCCATTAAGTAACCATCTAAATCACGAGAATCTGACGTCATTTTATCAGCAAATTAGATTTGATTTAATGCGGAATATTTGTTTGATAAAGTGACGTCAGATTCTCGTATTTGGTGGTTATTTAATGGTGGGCATTTTTTAATCCAATGAAGAACTGTTGCAGCCACGTTGGGTTTACCTTTAGTACAGAGCTGTTCTCCTCAAAAGGACCATTTGATTGGTGTGCTTTATAAAACAAAAAACTATTGTAGTCGATCGTCCCGGTTTTTGAAATTGTATGCTCGTAAAACGGTACTTTTTGCTGTAGCAAAATAATGGTTTTTTCAATGGGTCTCCGTTTTTGTTAACGCTAGACTAAAAAAACCGTTAATATACTATTTTAATTGGCATTAAAGTGGCGTTTATTACAAATATCAAAAATACTAATTTTTTTGTTATTAAGCGCATTTTTTGGAAAGTTAAACTACTGGCAAATTTTTCCGAAAAAATATCGAAATTCATCAACCCATAACTATATCAAATACTCGAGAGCACCCCTTTAGTTGGGGGCACATTTTTTTTTCACAATTTTTCTCTTTCTAATGACGTATCAACCATGTTTCTACGATGCGTACTTCGATTGGAATTTTTTTTTAATTCCCATACTAAAACGGAAAACTGCGAAAAACGACATTTTTAAAAATTGTATTTCTCTATCAGAAAGGCTTGTAATTATTGAAAACACAACTATTCTCAAATAAAACTATCTGCATTTTTTGTATAAAACAAAAAAGTGCAATTTTTGTCATTTTTACTACTTTTTTGCCCATTGATTTTGACACATTTTTTCGGGGTTTTTTCGTTTTTCTCCCTTGCTGCTCAGAATTACGCCCTGAATTTTTTTGTCTTTCTTTCGCGCAAATATGATAGTTTATATCACAAACTATATATTTTTAGATTCAAAAAAATTAGGAAAATTTTTCTCTTAACCCAGTTTTTTTATTTTTATCACGTCGCCAATTTGGCACGCGCATTAACTAAAACTTTAATAAAGCACAAAATGCCCCTCACAAATCGCACTCTAGCTCATTCAAATCACGTAATTAAACATTATAATTAGTACAGAGCTGTTCTACTCAATCAGACCATTCGATTGATGTGCTTTATAAAGCTGTAACCTATTGTAGTCGCGCGTCCGGACTCTGTGAAATTATATGTTCTCAGAATGGCAGTTTTTATTTTAAAAAAATCTGATATATTATTTGGATGGCATTAAACTGGCGCTTCTTTCAGGTCATTAACTCAATAACACTTTTTTTACCAAAATATCACGCTGTAATAAGATATTGCACGTTTTTCGCCTAAATAAAACTGATTGGCGAAATGTGCCTTTCTTATTTATTGTTACAAATGTAAACAATCTGTTTTTTTTTAAATATTATTAAGTCTGAAAAATGAATACGTTTACGCATATTTTAAGAAAACAATACAGTTATGCCACAACGCATACATCAATAGATGTAGCATATTTTAAGAAAACAATACAGTTATGCCACAACGCATACATCAATAGATGTAACGTCAGATTCCATTTTTCATTGTGTTCTCTCATTAATTGAGTGTTTAATCTTGGAAAAATTAACTCAATATCAAATCAATATAAACGTGTTTTACATCAAAAACCTTAAAAAAACATTGACTTAAATTTTTAATCTATTACTAACAACATCTATTAAATAATTATTTAAAAAATTATTGGTCCAATTAATTTTACTCTGAATACCGTAAACCCTTTAAAAACAGAGCAAAAAATTCACAATTTATGAAAATTTAGTATTTATTTTCCTACAAGTTTTTTTCTAAAAATATATTTATTTGGAAAAATTTTTGATGAATTTTAATGGTAAATTAAGCTTAAACGTCAGTTATCTCGAAAAATATTAAAATTCCAAACTAGAGTGTAATATAAAAACTAATTAGTGACGTTCTTAGCTTCAAATATTATGCTTCGGAGCTTCACCATTTTAAAAAAGAGGGAGTTCCCAAGCTTAAGAGCTTCGCCCCTAAAATGATTTCAAGTTTATTTAAGCTTAAAATATGTTTTAAAATTTTTATCCGGATTTTAAGACTATTTTTATTAATTATATTACGTTTTGTAAAAAGTTTAGTTTACAAAAAATAACAAAATCATCTATGGCATTACTCTAGAAATATTAATTAAAGTAGTGCAGAAATATGTATTTATACGAAAAAGACGAGCAATATTTTATTACAGCGCGTGATATTTTGATAAAGAAAAGTTTTTGTTGATTTTTGAGCTCACAATATTTTGATTTTTCCTGGGTGTAATTTAGGGAGCTAGCTTAAAATAGTAATTTTTTCAATTTTTCCTGTAACCAATAATTAAAAAAGACGCTTTAGTAATAATTATTTTAGAAGCGTTGAACTAAATATTTAAATATGCGGCTTCTCGGTTAAACCTATATCATATTTGCGCTCATAGTAATGTAACGCTCACAGGTTTTAGTGCTCAAAGGGAAATTTTCAAAAAAAAAAAAAAACACAAAAACGTAAAACATTGGTTGAATGAAACCAATAATCAAAAAATACTAAAAATAAATATAAGTAATCCTGTGGTTTTATATGACAAATTCAAAAAAGTTTATTGTAAAATAAGTCGTGTTTTAATTAATAAAAAACATTTTTTATAACAAAATACAACTTTTTAAAGCGTATCGTTTTTCCAGTTTTTCCGGTTTCAGTATGGGTATTTAATTTTAAAAAAAGTCCAATTAAAGTGCGCATCCCATAAACACGCTGGCGACGTCATTAAAAAAACCTACGAAAAACAGTTTTACCCCAATTGAATGCGTACTCCTAAATATTTAGCACAGTTTTGTCTAATAATTTTGTTGTTTTTTTTTGAAAAAAATTGCCTGTGGTGTAATTTCTGGAAAAACTTACTTAATGAAAAAACATCAAAGTTTTTGATATCTGTAAAAAGCGCCAGTTTATTGCTATCCAAATGATATATCAGTTTTTTTTAGAGTCAGTTCTTAACAAAATCTTTAAAAAAAACAAGCAAAGAAAACGGCACTTTAAAAAACATTTTTTACTAAAGTAAAAACTGCCATTCTGAGAACATATAATTTCACAGAGTCTGGACGCGCGACTACAATAGGTTACAGCTTTATAAAGTACAGCAATCGAATAGTCTGATTAAGTAGAACAGCTCTGTACTGAACCAATTTGTTTATATTGTTTATTGTTTGGGCAAAATTTTGTTTAAAAACACGGTTTGCTGAATGTTGGTTAGAAACCCACATAAACGTTTTGTATGCCTGTTATCTACGAAAGTTGATTCGTCTATAGTTCGATTGGTTGAATAGAGAAATTAAAACTAAACTGTGACTTTTTTATTTAATAAATGCTTGACTGAGGCTGTGGCACAGTGTAAAATATTACGTCTTGCATACTGAAGATCCCTGGATCAAGTCCCGACTAAGATACACTGTATTGTGATAATATTGTTTAGTAATATTGTTATATGTAGTATTTGGTTGCGCAGTTAGTGATAAGTAACGTTGGCCTTGCGTGTTCTGCTGTATGCGAAATAAAGTTTTTTAAATGGCTTCAACTTTCGAAAGTCTTAAAGATTTTTTTTGATAAATCTAATGATTCATAATAACATAAATTTCTGGATTTCACTATTGAATAAACTTTTAAAAATAAAATAATCCAAAGTTTTCAATTTTGAAATTTTCAAATCATCACTAAAATAGTTATAAAATCTTTAAGACTTTAGTAAAATTTTATTTTAATCTATTCACAGAGATTTTGCATTCGAAAATAAATTTTTAACGAAGATGTTTTAATCACAAAAATGGCGATCGGTGTTTAAAAATTTTATAAAACTTTTTTTTAATTTTGAAATTATTTAAACTTCTTAAGATGTTTTTTAAACTTAATAAAAAAGGGCTGTTTTTTGGAAAAAAAAACTAAAAAAACTGACTTAGAGCTAATAAAATTTTTTAAGGCTACCATACCAGTACCACGACCACCAAAAACAGCTAAACTAAATACATACCTGACAAGAGAATTTAAAAGCACCAGATTTAACTGCTGCAGTAAAGTGATTATTTGCATATTATTATAACTAAAAAAATGAATTTTCGATGGAGTAACCTTCAGACTCCATTACAACTTTAGAATAACTATATCTTTTAATAAAATTTGTAACTAAAATTAATCCATGCTGGGCTATTGATTAAAAACATTAATTTCGCTGTGGCGTGACGCACCGCCGCGTAGGACGCCGCTGCGTTAAAAATCAGTTATAACTTTATATTAAAACATAAAATTTAGTAGAAATATGTTGATTAATGTTGATTTTAATCTATTTATTCTGGAGTTATTTCTGTTTTTTTTCATGCGGTGGCGCTCTACGCCGCGGCAAAAATAATATCATCAATCGATAGCGCATCATCGATTACATATTTCTAAAAAAATTTACGTCTATACTACTCTTTCTAATCTAAAGGTAAAGCTGATTAAATGTGCATAAATAAGATTACTTGAAGTTTTTCAGCCATCCGATTACAGTACCAGGCGAATTGTTTTCTATTAAATTTTATATAGTCACAGTTTTTTTTTAAGAAAAATATAACGGAACAGATTTTTTGGCACTGATTATTTTCAGAAGGACCTAATGATTACACGCATTATACATGATTACACGGGCCATATAGTGCCAATTAATGCACGTCCTAATAAGAGACATTAAACGCACTAATTAGAGTGTGCCCTCATAAGAATAGTAAATGCGTCTAGGAATTATATAAAGTCACATACAATTTTTATTTGTTTTTTTTTTGTGCAACCTAAGACGGTTAAAATTCTTTTTTTACTCAAAAATTTTTTTGTAAAATTAACTATTAAATCGAATGACTAAATGTTTTTTCGTTAAATTAGCATTTGAAAAATTTGTTCCCGCACGAGATTAAAAAAAATTTAATGAATTTTAAATTAAATATAAGGTTAAAATTCCAAAACTTCCGATTACGAATTCGAGCTGACGCACTATTTGAAAGGCAAATTGTCCCTCAAATTATCTCGGTCTATTTGTTTTTCTTCTTCTGAATATTTCGAAATTTGCAAAAGTCCATTCTTTTAAAAATAAGCCTTCGGAAATTCAGCGACATTAACTTAAATAATTAACCTTTAATTCATATTATATTAAATAATAATAGTATAGTGGTGTAAGTGTATTAAAGTGCCAATGACCAGATAAAAAATTACAAAGTAAGTTTTTGTTAAGTATATTTTGTTTTTATCCACATCAGTAATTAATTTATTATCGGAAATAATTTATTTTTGAAAAAATGTTGTTTTTTTTTCAGATAAAATTTATCAAATATCAAAAAAAGTGTTTTTCTATATTAATTCGTTTTTATAATAAATTTCAAAACAATGTATTTGTAAAATACTTTTATTGTTGGTATTAAAACAAAAAATTCGGTTTTGTTATATACATACCAATAAACTTTCTTTATTTTATTTTCTATTTGTGGCCTATTATGGCCTATTTCATAAAGATCTTGGTAATTGTAAATATAAAAATGCATTTAATTTCTTCTTAGTCTATTAATTAAAAATACGTACATAACTTTGGAATTTATGGAATTTATAAATTGTAATTTTTTAAATTCTGAACGCAATATTATTAATATACCTTTTAATTAAAAATACTAAAAAAATATGCTTTTATTACAGCTTTAACTTAATTACAAGCAAATTTTATGAAATAGACCCCTGGACCATTTTTTATCTATTTTACACATAGTTGAACCTATTTTTATAATGATTTACCTCAACTTATTATCATTTTCTTAATTCTTCATTAACATTTGTGTCTAGTCAAATATTAATGCATTTTTTATCATTTAAATAAATTGTTACTTTTACTAGTGCAACCAAAATTCTGACTTTATATCTCGTTGAGAAATATTTACTGACTAAACTGGGGCTCATCCTCCTAAATATGGCGCGCTCTTATCAGAGCTCCCTTAGTTAGGGCACTTGAATGTCTAATAATTAATTTCTTACTGAAACAGGTGCTCTACTTATAGGACGTGTAATCACCCTTATTAACGCTGTATTTTATGGCGTTAATTAAGGTGCGCACTAATTAGGACCCTCATAAAAAAGTCACTTCATGTAAAATTAGTTTAATAAGTATGGCAAAAATAAATAAATAAACACCTTTTACTTTTATCATAGTAACATAAAAGTTATAATTGCTTACTATTTGAGAATTGTCGTTTTTTATAAAAAATACAACGGAACAGTTTTTTTGGACACCAATT
>JASAMX010010965.1:0-16716 GCA_030248175.1 Microlaimidae sp. YZB2_3 | reverse complement strand
GTGTTGTCAAAGCGCTGCCGCCTGCGCCGCGTAGCGGCGCCAGCCGACGCGAAGGGTCGGCTGGGGGTGTCCCCCCAGCCGCCGGAGGCAAAAATTTTTTAAAATATTTACTAAAAACGGCTTAAAAATCGTCTCCTGGTGATCGCGTGAACATACCTTTTACTTTTGTTTTTTTACCTAATTTCTACATAATTTTCTGTAATCTTAAAAATTCAGTCAGGGGGTTCGGGGGGAACAATGCCCCCCGGAGGAAAAAATTTATAATTTGAGGCGCTAAAATACACTAGAAATTTTAATTCCAAATGATAGTAATTACAAAATTTAAGGTTTTTTATAGCTATACTATACATTTATAACATGTGTTTAAAACGTTAAAAAAAGGATAATAGTGTTTTATAGTAGTTTTATTAAACATGTATGCCTTAACTACTGAATGGGATAATCGATTTGAAATTGAAAAACTAAGATAAATTGCCAGTTTAAACTGCCCGCGTAGCGGGGGATTTTAAAGGTAATAAATGGGAAAATAAGGTAATAAACACTCCGCGCGAAGCGCGGAAAAATTTTTTAGTCCTTTTATAACACTTAACAATTTTTCTTTGGGAGGCGAATTTGGGGGGGGGGTGTCCCCGACTACCCCAAATTTAAGGGGGGGTGTCAGCAAAATCCGAAATTTTGGGGGGTATAACCATACATGGGCAAGTTGGTCCGGAGTGGGGGGGGGGGTTAAACCCCAAATTAGGGGGGGGGTTAAAATCCGAGAAACGCAAAATACCCATATCGTTTTTTTCTGGAGTGCATTTTACCCATATCGTTTTTCGATTTTGAAGGAAAAATAGGTAAAAAACGCTAATTTTAGGTCAAAAAGCCCTTTTTATTGCATTTTTGAGCTTTTTATTGCTTAAAACATTCATTTTGATCTCAAAACTTAAGTTTGGAGGCAGTTAGAAGTCATTTTAAAGACGTTTTTTTTCTTCATTTTTCCAAAATTGTGGGGGAGGTTAACCTTTTCTCCCCCCACTTCTGAGTGGGGGGTTGTTAAACCCCCCTTCTCAGAATTTAAGGGGGGGGGGGGGTCAACCCCCCCCCCAACCCCCCCCCCCCGTGCCCATGTATGGGTATAAAGCCCCCCAACCCCCCTGCCCACCTATGGTGCCAACATAGCACCTAGCACCAACTCACTTTTAGTGGACCGGCCCAGAGCTCCTCCATGTTACACGATTTTGGCAAGCGAGGGTTTTTTTTTAAATTTTTTTAGTTTTCGTGTGTCTATCACGGCTGTATCCTGGATTTAATTGAAGGGGGATATACCTGAATGAAAGGGAAAATACGTGCACCAAAAGAGGAAAGGTGGTCTAGGGGAGGAACAAGTGCATAGGTGAGAAAGAGGGGGGCAGGGTGGGGTCCACCCCCCTCCTAGCCTCGAAATTTTGAGACCCCCCTAGACAAAAATCTAGGGGCCTCCCCTCCCCCCAAATTTCCAAATTTTTTACCCCTGACCCCCCTCTAGAATTTGAAATCTGATCCCTCTCCCCCCTCGGGAAAATTTTGGGTACTTTTTTATACTAAAATTTCTTCCAAAAACGTGAATTTTTAACACAAATTTAAGTTTTTACACTTTTTTTATAGCAGAATATAGCTTTTTATCAATAAAATGTAGTATTATCCTATAAAAAGAACAATTATTAAACTTATTATGATTTAAAACTATTTTGTGTTGGACACCGGACCCCACCTGGCCCCCCTCTAGATTTCAAAATGTCGCACCCCAGGTCGACCCCCCTTAAAAAGCTAGGGGGATTCGGATCCCCCTTGGACCCCCCCTCCTAGAATTTAAAATTCGATTTACCCCGGGTAACCACCCCTCCCTTAGCTTCCCCGACCGTTCTCACCTATGAACAAGAAAGAGCCTAGCCTCCAGCATAGATAAACACGGTCAAAAAGCTAGGGGGGTGTCAGGGGTACCCTAAAATTTTAGGAGGGAGGGGGGTCGTCTATATTCGGGATTCTTTTTTTTGGGGGGTATGGTATAACCAACCTGCCCACCTATGGCTCTACTATAACCATTGGCGTAGCCAGGATTTCATTTCGGGGAAAGAAAAAATGTCACAGAATTGGCGCGAAGCGCCGCCGCCTGCGCCGCGTAGTGGCGCCAGCCGACGCGAAGCGTCGGCCCGTCTGGGGTGTCCCCCTACCCGAAGGAGGCGAAAATTTTTTAAAATGAGTACTAAAAACTGCTTAAAAATCGTCCCCTTGTGATTGCGTGAACATAAATTTTACTTTAGTTTTTTTATCTAATTTCTACACAATTTGTTTGATCTTCAAAGTTAATCTTGCGATTAAATTGTATATAACAATCTTTAAATTTTGCGCATGAGTATGATTGATTATAATAACAAAAAATTACTGACAATATTAATTTTACTGTATATAAATCTGGCCTTCCCGCGTAGCGGGAAAAATTTTTATATTGAATAATTTTTGATTTTAGAATGCACTAAGATTTGTATTAAATTTTTATAACACAATCATCGAAAACAAAAAAAAAATCTACACAAAATGCCACGCTTCGCCAAGAAAGGGGGGGGGGAAGCGGAGAGGAGTTTAAAGAGGTGGCCTACCCCACAACGCCAAAAGTGTAAAAACCGTTGTTAAGCGGTTGAAAACAGCCATTATCAAACCTATATATCTCATAATATGTTTTAACATGTATAATATAGTATTCACATTCAATATCTAAGACAAAGGCACAACAAACATAAGAAGAAGAAGAAGGCATATATATGCCTTAGCTATGTATTGAACGATACAATCCATTAAAATTAAAAAAAAAACTAATAAAAGTATTAATGTACATGTCCCGCGAACAGGGAAAATTTCAATTTTTTGTGAGTTTTTATGCTTTTGGAACGCATCAGAACTTTTTTCTGAATTTATATTTATAGAAAACAATTTTCTACCAAAACTAAAAAAAACGTAGGGGTCCCTCCCCCTTACAAAAAAATCCGGCTTCGCCGGATTTCCGCCCCCTCCCCCTCCTGGCTACGCCACTGACTATAACTAATAGCTTTTACTTTTAAAAAGTTTTTACTTTTTTACTACTAAAAGACAAAAAATTTTGCTTCCAAACGAAATACATATAGTAATAACCTCATTCCAATTAATCCTTTGAGTGGTTGGGCTTGGGGGGAATTGCACAGACAGACAGACAATACATATGTCTATTAGATTTAATCAACATTTTTAAAACAAACAAATCAGGTTTTTTTTTTTCGAAAATAAATTTTTTAATTACTTTCAACTTTTGACAAAATTATAAAGTTAGTAGCCAAAACTTGATTTAGTTTGTTCCCTGTTTCAAAATAATAAAGGAAACAACGCCAAAAGGCTTTTAATTTAATAATTAAAAAAACCAAGAAATTTAAATTAGGTGTTAATATCTGATCTTATTTTATCGTTTTGTAGTTTAAAATTTAAGCTTAAAAAAGCAATAAAATAAGCGATGTAATAAGCATTTGTTCCTCAGAATAATCAGCCCCCTCCCCACCTCTTTCCTCCCTTCAATTGGAGCATGGTCTTGCTCATGTTGATTGAATGATTGAAATCCTTGGAAGTCTTGTTTTGTTTTAGAGCTTTGTTAAGCTGTCAAGACAGATTGGAACAGTTAAGTTACGATTTCACTCCAAGTTCCGAACGAGTTCGCTTGCAACATTTGGTAATCTGTTATAACTTTTATTTAAAATAATTATTTAAATAGAGCTGTGCAAGTGCAAGGTACGGAAATGCCCCCTCCTTTATTAGTAGTTGTGCCTATTGTTGTTGTCCTTTGCCAGTTTCCTTCAACCCTGGTTGGTTCCATCGGGCACTCTCCTCGCCTTGCTCACCCCCTCTTCCAACTCTCGGAGGAGATCAGCAACCGCTGCGGGGTTAGCCCAAAGGTCTTCTGGTCCCGAGGTCATATTAATGTGTGTGCATGTGAAAAGATGTTGTGTTGTGTGTATTTGTGTTTTGCAAAGCGGGCAGTTTGGTGATGTGTATTGTGTGAAATTAATCTTGTGTAGGTAAGAGTAGAGGAAAGGAGCTTTCCCCGCCCTAAGTTGGCCGAGGGTTCTACTGACCCCGCGAGGAAGATTTTTTCCTTGTTGCTTATTGCTGGTGCTTTTGTTTGAAGTATTGGGCTTATTGGAGTGTTGTTGATGTGGTTTGTGACTGTGTTTGTGTGTATTTGTTGTTTTAGTGCTTTGTAAGGTTTGTTGTGTATGTCTGTTGGAATGTTTGTTGTGTAGTTGTTGTTGTAAAATATTGTTTGCTTTTTGAGCCTGCTGGGTGCAGGTTCTTGTGTTAAGTAATTGAGTGGATTGTTGGTTTACATGGCTACCAATTTTGCTTGTTTTGCGTGGAATTGAATGTGTGTTGCTATTGGGAGAACTTTAGCCTCTGTGTGTATGATGTGTGTGTTTGTGTCTTTGGTGTGCCCTGTTGCGACCCTGAAAGCAGTGTTTCGTAATGTTTGCAATTTGTTAATTTGTGTTTTTGATGTTGTGGGGCCCCAGATTGTGCTAGCATTCTCGATTATTGGTCGAGTGATTGCCTTGTATGTGTGTGTGTGAGTGTTTCTTTTGATTTATTCCACGATGTTGCTGTGGGTGCATTTATGATTTTGAGTGTTTTGCATGCTTTGCTGTGTGTATTTGCGATGTGTGTGTTGAATGTAAGCTTGAGGTCAAACGTGAGCCCCAAGATTTTTGGGTTTTTAGTTGTGATGAGTGTTGTGTTGTTTATTTGTAGTGATAGTTGTGTGTTGTACTCTGCAGGGTCTGGTGTGAATAGTGTGATGTTGTTTTGGTTGCATTTAATGTGAGTTGTTTGTTGTCTGTCCATGTTTGTATTGCGTGTAAGTATGGTTGTATTTGTTGTTGTGCTATGTCATGTGCATAGGTGAGAACGGTCCAGGAAGCTAGGGGTGGTTCAAATTCACGTTTTTGGAAAAAAAATTAGTATAAAAAAAGTACCTAAAATTTTCCCGAGGGGGGAAGGGGGGTAAACTCTAGGGAGAGGTCAGGTGTAAAAAATCGGAAATTTGGGGGGCTCCTAGATTTTCGTCTAGGGGAGGGGTCCCAAAATTTTGAGGAATGGGGAGTGGACCCCATCTTTCCCCCCCCCTTTCTCACCTATGGCTATGTGGTGGTTTGGGTGTGATGCATTTATTGTAATTTTGTCTGGATATGTTATGATGTGCATGCATGTTATGATGGTCTGCATCTGTGCACGGTCTGGTAATGACGCCATCATCGTGATTTTTTTGCAGTTTTTAGCCTATTTCAATGTATTTTAACCCATTTTAGACCTATTTTTACCTTATTTTCGCTTTTTTGTCCCTTTTTTCCCTTTTCCCTTTTTTTCTTTTTTCTTCTCTTTTTCTTTTTTTTTCTACCCTGGTTTCCCCCCACCGTTTTATTGCCCCCCCCCCGTTTCAAAAAAGTTGCCCCCCGTGCCCCACACCCGTTTGGAATTGCCCCCACCAATAAAACCCCGGTGGGGAGGGGGGCAAAGCACAGGTCTGTTTGGTGGTGGTGCTGGAATGTCTGCGGTGTAGATTTTGAATAATGTGGGTGATAGACCGGAGCCTTGTGGGACTCCTGTTTTTATGAGTTTTTGATTTGTGATTGTTGTATGTGGTGTATGCTTTGCGGCCTTTGATGTAATAGTTTATGAATTTTGTGATTGTTGTTGGTACTTGTGTTTGTGCGAGTTTGTGTACGAGTGTGTGGTGATTGACAGTGTCGATAGCTTTGGAAATGTCCAGTGCTGGGGTTTTTTTTCGCCGGCGCCTAGGCGCCTACTGGCGCCTAGTCTCCAAATTTTAGGCGCCGGCGCAAAAATCTAGGCGCCAATAACATAAAAATTTTTTCCATGTCAACAAATAGGACTAATATAATAGTTTTTTTAGTATGTCATCCAAAAATATACATTATACCATTACCATGTGTATTTTTGAATGACATTGAAGTCAAATTTTTGTTTTATACGCTAAAAATCCAAAAAAAAACATTTTTTTCTTTTTTCAATGCTCAATTTCTAAATCCGTAAAATTTTGCCAAAGGATTATAATTTAACAATAAAACAGTGGCACAGACCTAGAAAATCATTGAATAATTTGAGGTCGGCTTGGCTGGTATAATTTTAATATGAATGTGTTTATAATCAATTTTTGCTTGGCATGGTTGGTTTAAAATTTGTATAAGGCTTTTTTATACAGGTTGTTAACATTATTTTTCTTTATGTTTGCATTGGACTTACTCCTATTTGATTTAATTTTTTTAATTCTAATTTTAAAATTGTCGTTTGTTTGATGAGTTAGAATTTTGGGGCAGGATCTCTAATGACTTACTGAACGAAATTAAAATTATTGATTTCATATCGATATCAAAGAATTGATGGTTTTTTAAGTGAAAAAGATAGAACAGTTTGCAAGAATCATGAAAAAATTTTATGTACTTTTTAAGCTAAATTAAAGATAAATTAAATTCTTTCTAAAAATTTTAAAATTCTTGCAATATGCCAGGAAATAATGATTTTATTAGAGATTAATTTTAGGTTTCGATTAAAACTAAACTTTATCCATTAGTTTTTTTAATATTTTTACTTTAAATGGATTTTCTCGGGGTTAAAAAATATAATTATTTAGGAGTATTACCTATATGCCACAAGAAAAATGAATAAATTATTAATAAGCTCAAAACAATCACGCGCTGAGCCAAGCAAAGCGCCAGAAAAATTTAGAGTTTGGTCTTTTAAAACCTTGAAAATTTTGTTTCTTTTTTTGTCTATTTGTCTAAAAAAAGCTAAAAAGCTGTAAAAAATAGGTGTCTAGCCAAAAATTTGGGCGCCAGGCTGGCGCCTAGGCCCAAAGTTTTAGGCGCCAGTGGCGTCGATTTGGCATAAAAAAAACCTAGGTCCAGTGCTACGACAACTGTGCGGTGTGGTGGTTTTGGTTTGTTGAAATCTGCTGCTATGTGAGTGTTAAGTGTTTGTAATGCTGCGTATGTGGAGTGTTGTTTTTTGAAACCGTGTTGGTATGTTGTGTTATGTATTTTTCTTGTGATGTATAGGAGTATGATTTTTTCGCAAGTTTTTGCGAGTGCAGATATGAGTGAGATGGCCCTGAAAGATTGGCTGTTGTTGATGTTTTTGTTTGATTTTGGAATTGGAATGTAGTTGAAGAGTTTCCAACTGTGTGGTATTGTGTTTGTATTTATTATCATAGATGTTTTTGGGGGGGGGGGGACAGAGGGGTGCACCCCCCCCCCCCCTAGAGGCAAAACTTTGGAGCCCCCCTGAAAAAAATCCAGGGCCCCCTCCCCCCCTCAAGCTCGAGAGCGGTTCGACCTACCCCCCCCCCTGGAAGGCCAAACCCCCCTCCCCGGACCAATTTGGAAGTATATTTTTTATTTACTGTCAAAAACACGGTTTTTTAGTTAAAAACAGTGTTTAAATACACTTTTTAGGCCTAAATAGGCTGTTTTAATATATAAAATTAAAAATTAGACCTAAAAACAATTAAATTATTGAGTTTAAAAAATTTTGTTAAAAAATTGGACCTCCTGACTCCCTCCCCTAAATTTGAAATCTCGCACCCGGGGTCGACTCCCCCTAAAAAGCCAGGGGGTGCGGAGTGCGGACCCCCCTCCCCCTAAAAAAATTTGGTCTTCCACCCGGGGGTGGACGTGGACCCCCCCCTAGCGGACCCGACCAAAAACATCTATGTTTATTATGTTAGTGTAGAGTTGTGTGAGGTATTGTAGTGCTTTGTTGCCTAGATGTTTGAGGTGGTGTATGTTTGTGTTTTCAGGCCCAACTAAGTTGTTTGTTTTGCTTTGTTGTATTGCTGTGATTGTTTGCTGTACTGTTAGTGTGATGGTGTGGATTCTAGTTGTTTGATTGCGCGTGTAATTTTGCGGTATGTTTTGTGAGTGGTGGATTGTGTAAATTGTTGTTACATTTTGTGGTGGTTGTGCCTATTCCCCCCGCCCATCGTTTTATATACTGCCCCTTGCTCTAAAATAAAAAAAAACCCTCCAAGAATAATACGCCATTTTTGACTTATCTTCACGAAATTTTCGCAGTTTTTAGCTTCCTTTAACGCAATTTAAACTATTCTAGATGTAGTTTACTTCCATATCGCCTTTTTATCTCTGTTTTTGCTTTCTCTCTTGCTTCTTTCTTCTTTTTCTCTTTTTTCTTTTCTTCTGCGCGTGCCCCTCGTTTTCTGCTGCATTCTCGTTTCAAAAAATTGCTACCCGTGCCCCCATAGGTGAAAACGGTACCGGCAGCTAGAGGGGTGGTTACCCGGGGTAAATCGAATTTTAAATTCTAGGAGGAGGGTCCAACCCACCCTAGCTTTTTAGGGGGGTCGACCTGGGGTGCGAAATTTTGAAATTTAGAGGGGGTCAGGTGGGGTCCGGTGTCCAAAGTAAAACAGTTTTAAGCCATAATAACTTTAATAATTGTTCTTTTTATAGGATAATACTACATTTTATTGAATAAAAAGCGATATTCTGGTGTAAAAAGGGTGTAAAAACATTAATATGTGTTAAAAATTCACATTTTTGGAAGAAAATTTTGTATAAAAAAAGTAACTAAAATTTTCCCGAGGGGGGTTTCAGATTTCAAATTTTAGAGATGGGTCAGGGGCATAGGGGGGCAGCCTCTCGGATTTTGGGAAGGGGGTATAGGGGGGGGGGTCAAATTTTCGGGGGCGTGTCCAGCAAGACCCAAATTTTGAGGGGGGGTGTACCCAATATTTCCGCGCTGCCTTAAAATGAGCTTAAAACGCGTAAAAAATCGTAAAACAAGCTTATAAATGCTTTAAAACTGTGTGAGATTAAAATAAGACCTTATTGCAACTTATAAATTTTATTTTTTTAATTCTTTTAATAATAATGTGCAGTGGCGCAGTCAGGGGCGTCGGTTTTCATTTCAGGGGCGTCGGTCTGGGGGGGAGAAAAAGTGTTGTCAAAGCGGCGCGAAGCGGCGCCAGCCGACGCGAAGCGTCGGCCGGGGGGTGTCCCCCCAGCCGCCGGAGGCGAAAATTTTTTAAAATATATACTAAAAACGGCTTAAAAATCGTCTCCTGATGATCGCGTGAACATACATTTTACTTTTATTTTTTTACCTAATTTCTACATAATTTTCTGTGATCTTAAAAATCCAGTCAGGGCAGGGGGGTTCAAGGGGAACAATGCCCCCCGGAGGAGAAAATTTATAATTTGAGGCGCTAAAATACACTAGAAATTTTAATTCCAAATGATAATAATTACAAAATTTAAGGTTTTTTATAGCTATACTATACATTTATAACATGTGTTTAAAACGTTAAAAAAAGAATAATAGTGTTCATAGTAGTTTTATTAAACATGTTTGCCTTAACTACTGAATGGGATAATCGATTTGCAATTGAAAAACTAAGATAAATTGCCAATTTAAACTGCCCGCGTAGCGGGGAAATTTAAACTGCCCGCGAAACGGGGGAATTTAAAGGTAATAAAAGGTAATGAACGGGGAAATAAGGTAATAAACACTCCGCGCGAAGCGCGGAAAAATTTTTTAGTCCTTTTATAACACTTAAAAATTTTTCTTTGGGAGGCGAATTTGGGGGGGGGGGTGTCCCCGACTACCCCAAATTTAAGGGGGGGTGTCAGCAAAATCCGAAATTTTGGGGGGGTATAACCCCCCCCCCAACCCCCCCCCCTGCCCACCTATGGTCAGGGGTAAAAAATTCGGAAATTCGGGGGAAGGGGGAGGCCCTCCCTAGATTTTTGTCTAGGTGGGGTCCCGAAATTTCGAGGCTAAGGGGGAGAGGGTGGATCCCACCTTGCCCCTCCTCTTTTTCACCTATGCGTGCCACCTATTTTGGAGATGTCCCCCAGTGAAAACCCCGTGGAGGGGCAGTGCACAGGTCTGTATAAATATAATAATGTTTGATCTGGAATTAACAAGTAACAGCGCGTTTAAAACGCAGCAACAAGTGATGATGTAATGGTCTAAACACGGGCAAAATGCGTTTTCACTTATCACTCCAGTGTTAACTAGCACTAACAGTGCAGTTACGTGCTAACGTGCACAAAAAATAGTTTTCACACTCAGCGAATAATTAAAGAGAGTCAAAACAGAAATTAAAAAGCAGCTCTTTATTTGTCTTTTTAAAAAAAAATAATATTTTATTTCCAGTTTGTTAAAATCGTAATATTTAGGCATTTCGTCAACCTGATTTGTTGGGGAAACGATTTACGCGGTTAGAGTACAGTCGTCATTTATATAGAAAAGATCTGAAATCAAAAGTGTTATATCGAGATTGGTATATGGATGGATGGTATTATTTTTTGGTTATTTTGCAAGATGTAATGGTTTAAAAATGGCGCGTTGCATTGTTTAAAGAAACAGCGAAAGCAGACCTGTGCACGGTCTGGAAATGCCCCCCCCCCGTTTTATTGGAGGATTTGCCCGCCCCCCGTTTTATTACCCCCCCCGCCAAAAAATGAAAAAGTACCCTAAAATTATGACGCCATTTTTGACCTATGATGACGCCATCATCGCGAATTTTTCGCAGTTTTTAGCCTATTCCAATGTTTTTTAAGCCATTTTAGACCTATTTTTACTTATTTTCGCTTTTTTTGTCCCTTTTTTCCTTTTTCCCTTCTTTTTTTCTCTTTTTTTCTCCTTTTTTTCTCTTTTTTTTCTTTCCCCCCTGTTTGCCCCCCCCCCCCGTTTCAAAAAAAATTGCCCTCCCCCGTGCCCCTCCATTTTTGAATTGCCCCCCCCCCCACCGTTTTAACCCCGGAGGGGGCAGTGCACAGGTCTGGCGAAAGTAAAATTATATTTTAAAATGATATGATTTGCAAATTTTAACAAAAGTCCACGCAACAGCTTATCTTTAACCCTTAATTGTGGAAAATATTATATTGTTTGTCGTGTATTTTTGTAATATTTGTACTTTTTTAGAATTGCAAGTATTAAGACTGAAATACTTACTGTTGTGTTTTTTAGTGATGTGTTCCTGATGTAGTGACTTTTCTGTTTTTGTCGTGCGTGAGTATACTTTTATTATTATTTTTTTTGATTAAGTCATTTTACTAGATTTTTTATTAAAATTCCATCTCTTTTCTTGATTATTTTGATTGTTTATTATAATTATTATTTATTTTATGTTTTAAATATTTTAAGTTTTTGTCGATATATATTTTTAGAAAACATTTTACTTCATAAAGTTAATTGCGTCTTCATTTTAGGGCCATAAAAACTGTTAGAGAAACTGATATAAGAGCTCCGCTAATCAATGAATGTTTAAAAAAAGTACGTTCAACGATTTTTTATAAAATGCTTTTTATAATTTAAATAAAAATGTATATTGATTTTTAATGTATTTAAATCTATAAAAGTTATATATCATTCAGTTGAAAATCTATTAATAACGACTTTTTTAACCTTTTTTGGTTTTATAATAATTATATGAATTGTTATTTGTGTTAATTTTTTTATAATAGTCATTACAGGTTTTTAACACTATTTTGTAATAATTTAGTGTCGTTTATTGAACACAATTGGAGTTACCCGCGGTTTTGGAGATCACCATTTAATGACTTGTGATGATCACATTCCAATCAAGCCTTTTCTGTCCCCTGTACCTCAGGTGAAAAATCTATCAAAATAATATCATTTAAACTATTATAATTGTGGTGTATTTTATAATAACCAAAGTCGTAACTCATAATTTCAAATCTGTCGGACTTCTTCTAGCGCTACTAAAAATACTAATAAGAGTGATTTTTTGCAGTTTATGTTTTTTACCGCATGCAATAGTAAAATTTTGGAATTTAAATATCCACAACCAGAATCCTGAAAGTTGTGCATTCTTGATAAATTATCCTATACTTATGCTGACAATACAAACAATACTAAAATATTGTTTTTTAAAGCTTTTTCGGAATTTTATTGCGTGTGGATAACATCTGTCACAGCCATATTTGCCAAACGCGCAAAAATTTGAGTAATACTTACAATTACTTACTACGGCAGACTGAGCCACAATTCGTTTAAAATATAGGCGACTGTTACTTTTTTTAGATTTCAAAATCACCCGGTTTAACTAACAGTCACTTGTATTTTATAATAACTCTGATGTGACTCATTTTTCCGTGGTGAGAATAATATACTCTGTGCTGCAAATTTTAGTCGTCGTTCGATTTTTGTCTTTTGATTTAAATAATTATTGTTACATTTTCAGATTTTCAGTTAAATACATTTTCAGACCTGTGCACAGTTCAAAAATGCCTCCGCTTAGTGGCTTTTCCCACATTTTAGTGCCACCTCGCTCTAAAATAAATAAAATAAGCGCCAATTTTCCTTATTTGAAATTTTTCAGTTTTTAACCTATTTTAACGCAATTTAAATCATTTTTTACTTAAATTTAGCTTTTTCGTGCTTTGTTTCTTTTTTCTTTTTTTATTTTATTTAAATTTCGCTTTTTTGTCCTTTTTTTCGTTTTACTTTCTTTTTTTATTTTCCCCCTTTTCTTCTCTTTCTGCCCTGCTTGTCCCTCCCCCGTTTCAAAAAAATTGCTCCCCCCCCTTTGGGTGGGCGAAAATAAAAATTTTGGTGTTCACATGGAAAAAATATTAAAAATTTTCTCGCGTTTCGCACCGCTCAGCAATCGGCACTTATATATCCTTTTATTGCTTTTAAGTGATGTTTCTGTTGTATCAATGACTAATTTTGAAATAATTTTTGTTGCGCTGTCGCGCGATTTTTAATGTTATACGTTTATAAACATAAATTTTTCGTGTTTGACTTAAAAACAATGTAAATAAAAGGGGAAATAAATTTTTCGCGGGGAAATAATTACTTAATTAAAATTTTTACTCCTTTTTATTATCTTTTTTATTGGTGTTTTGAAAATTTGTAGTACAACCTCCTCCCTTTCAAAAAATTTGTATGGAGTGCAATGCAACCCCCTCCTTTTCGGAAATCCTGGCTACCCCTGCCCCTCCCCAATAAAGCACCGAGGAAACAGTGCACAGGTCTGACAAAATAACTATATACATAAAAATTTATTGCAAAATTAAGCAAATCGCAAAAAAAGGTTAAGAAAGGCATGACTTGTGAACATTTGCGTTTTTCTCAATTGTAAGGATAATATATATTAAGATGTTCCTATACCATGCTTCGAAGCTCCAGCTATTCAAAGCGGAGGGAGTTTCGGAGCTTTGCGGCCCTTAAGGTAGAACACCACAGTTACGACGATTTTTACTAAAAGTTAAATATCAACTTAGATATTAATTTTTGACTGACAAAAATATAGTGCTCAGATTATGATGTATCCAACGGTAATAGTTTCATCGTTTACCAAATGTTCTATTTTGAGATATAGTTTGATGAATTTAAAGCTTAAAAAACAGTTTTTGGCCATTAAAAAATTTGATTAGCTCAGTTTTTTCTGCAATTTTATAAAAAGTTAACGAAAAATGGGGGGAAACTTTTTAGATGTGATTTGGAGTAAAACGTAATTCAAAATCTTAAGAAAATTAAAAAAATCGATGTTTTTAAAAGAAAAATCAAATAAAAAAAATCCTGAATTAATTTTTTAATCAAATACAATATAAAGTATTGATTAGACTTGTGTCTAACTATTTCCAAACTTTCATTAAAATCTGAGCGAATCAAATTCTATAATTTTCATTTAATTTTTTTTGATTTGACGCCGAGAAACTACATTTCGACACGTTTGTTTAAAACTATCTTTTACGAGAGAGTTATCAGATGGGCCAGTAGCCGAGTGATTAACGTGTCAGACTCGGATCCTCGGACCCGTAGGTTCGAGTCTCTCGCAGGCAATATTTTTAACGTCGAAAAAAAATATTTTTATTTAATTTTTAACTTTTAAATTGAAAAAGTGTTCTTTATTCAAGATACGCTAAATGAAAAATGAAAATAATAGAATAATTTTAGTAATGAATTTTATTGTAATATAATGTATTTTTGACGTGTATATTATTGGTGTCATTTATTAATTGTGGACGATAATAATTTTTTAAGAAAAATGAATGTCAAAAATTGAATGAGCAGGTCAAATTACGTTAGTAAAAATTAATTAGAAAAGATCTGCCGTCAAAATCTAACTGTGGTGTTCTACCTTAAATGAGGGATTTTAAGTTTATTTAAGCATAAAATACATTTAAAGTTATTTTGTCTGCATTTTTAAGACTAACCAAGGTTTAAAAAAATTATTTACAAAAAGCTTAATAGACAAAGACAAAATAATTTGTGGCATCACTCTTTAATTATTCATGAAATTAGGAAAAATAGGGCGGAGCTCCGGGGGGCTCCGAAGCTCCGTAAAAACGAGCCCCCGCTGCGGAGCTCGGAGCTCCGGGTAACATTGCTAATATATAAAATAAAAAAAGAAACAATCAAGCGCTAAGAGGAGCGAAGTACGAGAAAAAAGTTTAAAAATGGTTTTTCTAGACCCCAAATTTTTACCCTTGCCGATCGAAAAGTGGCCGTCTAAGCCTTCCAAACAACCCCCGGCTACGCCCATAATCCAGATAATTTAATCCAGACACTGACTTAATTATTGTTTTAATGCATTTTTCGTGTGTGGATCTAATTGTAATAAATTTTGATATAACTAAATTGTAACTAAATTTAACTTTTATTTTATTTTAAAATTTGTATTTAAAAATTTAGATTTCTATGAGCGATTGTTTGCTTAATGCTACGGAATAGACTATACATGGACAAGTTGGTCAGGAGTGGCGAGAATGAACCTGGATTTAGGGAGTTAAAATTGGAGAAACGCACTTTACCCACACATGGGCACGAGGGGGGTTGGGGGGATTAACCTAACCCCTCCCCCCAAATTCTGTGAAGGTTTAACCACCCCTCCCCCCCCCCCCAGTCAGAAATGGGGGGGGGAGAAAAGGTTAACCCAGCCCCAATTTTGGAAAAATGAAGAAAAAAATGACTTTAACTGCCTCCAAACTTCAAATGAATGAATGTTTTAAACATTAAAATCTCAAAAATGCAATAAAAAAGGCTTTTTGACCTAAAATTAACGTTTTTTACCTATTTTATCTTTAAAATCGAAAAACAATATGGGTAAAATGCACTTCAGAAAAAACAATATGGGTATTTTGCGTTTCTCGGATTTTAACCCCCCTTCCTAATTTGGGGTTTAGTTTAATCCCCCCCACTCCGGACCAACTTGCCCAGCCCATGTATGTTTTTCCCTATAATCTTTTTTTTCTGAAGTGCATTTTTATCCATATCGTTTTTCGATTTTAAAGAAAAAATATGTAAAAAACTCCAATTTTGAGTCAAAAATCCCTTTTTAAGCATTTTTGAGAATTTTATTACTTAAAACACTCATTTTGACCCCAAAACTTAAGTTTGGAGGCAGTTATAAGTCATTTAAAATAAATTTTCCTTTATTTTTCTAAAATTGGGGAAGGGGTTAACTTTTTCTTTGCCTATCTCTGAGTATGGAGGGTAAAACAACTCAGAATTAGGGGAAAGGGGGTTAACTTCCCCAACCCCCTGGGCCCATCTATAGAATAAACCATGGTAAAAATGTCCTTGTTGATGTTTTTAAATAATTTTACAGGATTTAAAATATTGAGATAAAAAAATTACTTGTCGTGGTTTAAGGTAAAAGTATTTGACATGTCCCAACTGGACACGTTGACAGAGCGCGATGTACTAGTGATGGCGTCGGACGGTTTGTGGGATGTCCTGAGCAACGAAGAAGTGGCCAATATTGTCCAAACAACCTTGACACAGTCACCAGTGGACGACCTTACCAAGTAAGCCACATGCAATGTGATAATCAGTCAAACCAGCGCTCTTTTAGGTCTGTGGGGGGTTTATTAGTGATGTTTCTTGGAGCTTCGTAGCCCTGCCCTATTTTTGTACTAATTTCAAAAATATTAAGAAGTGATGGCATAGATTATTTTGTCAAAAATTTTTGCAAGCTAAAGTTTTTCGCAAACTTATTCAAAACAAAAAAAAGTCCTACTAATATTAATAAAATAGTTTATAATGTATTTCAACCTTTTGGAAAAGCTTTAAATCGCTCATTTAAGGGGCGAAGCTCCGGAGCTCCCCCTGCTTTAAATGGTCGGAGCTCCAGCGCATGAGATTGAATGTTAGGCATATAACTAGAGAGATTATTTTTATTTACCCCTGTATTGGGTATAACCCAAAATCCAGAATTCTGTCTAGTGCCTATAGAATAGTTCTGAATAAACCTCACTGTAGTTTTGAAAAAAGTGGGGGGGGGGCGTTAAACCGCCATTTCAGAATTTGGGGGGTTAACCCCCACCGTGCCCATGTATGCATGGGATGTGGGCAGTTTCGTAATTATTATTTTAAAAAGGGAGGAAATAACCAGCCCTTCAACCCCCTCCCACTCCAAAACAAATATTGGGGGATAGGATAATTTAAACAAAATTAAAATTGTGTCGAAAATACAGATAAAATAACAGCCCTGTGGACTGACGGGCGGAAAAGGGGGAAAGACAAAAAAGAAAAAAAGGACATAAATATTGAAATAAAAAATATGTCTAAAATGGAATTGTGTTAAAATATGCTAAAAGTGCAAAAGATTCGAAGAAAAAAAAGTTTAAATAAGTTAACTGCTGTTGAAATGATCTATATTGAAAA
>JASAMX010010962.1:0-15265 GCA_030248175.1 Microlaimidae sp. YZB2_3 | reverse complement strand
ATGTACGTTTAGACTACGTATTGCTATTTGCAAATTGAAGACTGAAATCCTAAGACTAAGCTAAACCCAAAAATTAAACAAAATTTTATCGTACAATAAAATTTTATTAAATGATTTATTTTTTAAAGTTTAAAACAAAAACCTTTGTTCTTTCCTAAGCCTAAGCGATACTTAAAAATCAAGCTAAATTTTATTGTTTGGGAAAAAACTCGTCTCTAAAAATGCGTTTATAAAATTACACCCAAATAACGAGATGTTAAAAGAGGTAATATGGAAGACGAAACTTTCAAACACCTTTTAGGCAAATAAAGTGGTTTAAAAACTTTCACAGAATGCTTAAAGTAAAAAAACAACCACCAATATTAGCTCTAAACATTCAAATTGAGCTTTTACAATGTTTAATGAGTCAATGGTTGCTTACAGTTTTTCTATATCAAGCCGACCACGGAGATTACAGGTTAATTTGTCGTGCTTGTGACTGCAGTTCTCGGCAGTTTGTAATCACAAATAATAAACAACTAGGAACTCTACTTTCTGTAAAAGGAAAAAAAACCGACAAATAAACGCAAGAGCAGCGAAAATCGTACCTGGGGCTATCCCAAGTTTCTTCCGGGGGAATTTAAAACCCATTTGCCACCCACGCACATTATTTAAAACTTTAGCGCACGAGTTCTTCAACGCGGTGAGCGAACAAAATTGCAATTAAAATGGCTGAGACTGTAAAGGCCGGTTCACACCGGAGTGGCAGTGGATAGTGGATAGTGAACGCGCGCGTTTACATCTTTACACCATCATTGTTGCTGCAGTATGAATGGTGTGCGCTCTGCGTCACCTATTAGCTGCCTGTCCGATGTGAACCGGCCTTAACCCGTTTTCCCGAAAAGGTCTTTTTCCCCGCTACAATCGTGAAACCTTCGTTTGACAAACGTGAGACCTTTGTCTCACGGTGGTGGTATTTTCGTATGACAAATGTCGTACGTAAACCTTACCGCGGTAAGCTCTTCGCATGACCTAGGTTTTACAAAAAATATATAACATAATAATAAAGGAAAAATATGTGACTTCATATATTTCTCTCAGACACATTGACTGCTCTTATTAGGGCGCGCTCTTATTAGGGCACTCGAATGTGCTAATTAGGGCCCTGTTTATAAAAGGAGGGCCCTTATTAGGGCGTGTAAGCGCTCTTATAAGGGCGCGCCCTAATAAGAGCGCGGTCTTATTAGGGCGCGCCCTTATTAGCACACCATGGCCCTAATAAGGGCGCGCACTAATTAGCACACTTATCGATTTTAAAAAAAAGAGATTATTTATAACTCTGTTTTAAACGACTCTTAACGTAGCGGCAATGGCTCAGTGATAATCATTCGACCTCCACTGAGCAAGTGACGGGTTCGAAACCTCCGGACGGACGAACTTTTTGTATATTTTTTTTTTCAAAAAATTGTCAATCTTATTTTTTTTTATTTTAACATAAATAGCCCACCAAAAAAATAGTCCCTTATTTTTGTTATTGTTTTTTGGAATTGATACTTGCATTTGATACACCATAAAAATTGAGTAATTTAGCATTCCAATTTTATTTTTTGTTTCAACCGAAAAGGTATGAAAAGTTTTTTTCTGCTGAAAATTATGGTATGATCTTAATAAATAGGAACCTCGTCGTAAAATCCATTTTCTTAAAAAAAAACAACTGTTCCGTGCTCCCTTGTACTTTTTCTTTAAAATTAAGACTATTATTCAATTTCACAAAACTAACACTAAACGAAGTAGTTTTAAATTTTTTTATTATTTAGCTCATATTTCAAATGGATTAACATTTAAAATTTTTTAGGTAGTTTTCTATTGTTATGATATACCAAATGCGATAAGTATAATTTCACAATAACAAAATAAACGACTATTTTTTAGGTGGGCTACTCATGTTAAATTAAAAGAAAAATAATAAAACAAAAATTAAGATTGACAATTTTTTGAAAAGAAAAAAATACAAAAAGTCCACCGTCCGCAGTTTTTGAATCCGTCACTTACGCAGTGGTAGGTCGAATCACTACCACTGAGCCACCACAGCTACGATTATAATTGCATAAAACAGACTTATAAATAATTTTTTTTTGAAAATTGATAAGTGTGCTAATTGGGGCGCGCCCTTATTAAGGCCATGGTGGGCTAATAAGGGCGCGCTCTTATTAGGGCGCGCCCCAATAAGAGCAGTCAATGTGTCTAAGAAATATATGAAGTCACATATTTTTCCTTTATTGTTATGTTATATATTTTTTGTTTTACTTCCGTCATACATAATTTTTTGTGCGCGAATAGTGCCCAATGAGCGTGCAAATTGAAATGGTTAAAGCTGTAAATGGGGAATAAAAGTTAATAAAACCTTAAGCAACTAATTACAAATTTATTTTTAAAATTGAAAAAAGCATCAAAAATAGTACAAAGGATATTGACTCATCGTAGTTAACCGCTAATTTTTATTTAAGATTTATTTATAATATCCGGCTGCCAGCAAGTCTACTAATAAGTACTAAGGTGATGTACGGTTTTATAGTAACTATAGAGCTAGTTGCCGGATATATTTATGTGCTGAATGAAAAGATCACCGGTTGAATTTACTAAGCTTATGAATAGATGAAATTTTTTTGAATTGGATAAAACAATGCTAAAAATCAAAACAATTACATAGATAATTGAAGCAATCAAAATAATACTTTCAGAATAGAATTGAAAAAAAAATGAAAGGAAAGCTTTAGTTGTCGTGACGCTTAAATAAATGTCTTTCATCGCTAATCGTGCAATTTTAAATGTAAATTTTAATTATAAAGAACTATCAAGCATGAAATCCGGGGATAAAACAAATACGTTTTTCAGGCATCAAAATTACTTCGAACGAAAAAAGCTAAGTAACAAATAAAAAAATAGTGCGTAAACTCTCAATAGTTGTATTTCATTTTCCACTTCGATACTAGGCGCTTCAATGAATATTTTAGTTTAAATTAACTTTTTCACATGAAAGAGTTTGTTAACGTCAAAAATAATAATTTTTTGTAAATTGATAAACTATGTTGCGCTTACACCACCAAAATTTTGCTTTAAATTTTATCGTTATACTTTTAAGTCTATTTTATCGTTATACTTTTAAGACTTTACGAAATAAAAATAAAACACCATTGTTGTTTTTTTGCTGCGAAAAGCCACCTAAAAACGAAATTTGTCACTCACCTCCTCTTAAAAAAGACAAAAGAAAAAGTGAGAATATTTACAAACGACAGAAAAATTGGTTTTTAAACCCAATAAAACGGTAATTAAACATAAATCCATAGAATCAGTATTTAATCGCGGAGCCCACCCCAAGTAAAATTGAACTTTTTTAAAGCGCGCGACAGTTTGTGATAAGAATATAACCTTTTAACACTGAAGGACTTCACTGAATTTCGACAATATATCGAAAATCAAATCGGTTCCTATGCAAGCCTAAGCATAAACCATAAAACTAAAGTAAAAAACTGAATACTATAAGTCTAAACTTTTAACAGGTCTAAAATTATTTAGTTCATTCACATAAATCAATGCGGTAATATTTAACCCTTTCCACCGCCAATCGCAAATTGATTTTTTTCTTTTAATCGCATAAGGGTACATAGACCAAACTCATCAAAAAGACGAAAAAAAAGAAATATATCCAAAAATGTATAAAATAAAACTAAAGGACAACTATGTGACTTTAAGTATTGCTCAAATACATTAACATCTCCAACCAGGGTGCATCCTAATTAAGGCGGGTCCTAGTAAGGGCACTCGGGTGCACTAAATAGGACTTTCTTTCTGAAATTGTGGTCCTCCTCAAGTCGTGTAATGGCTCTACTAAGGGCCTACACCTTTACAAATTACTTCACTTAAAATTGCTGCATAAATTATTAGTTTTGTGAAAATAAATAAATATACACCTCTTCTTTTTTTATTATATTACCGAAATTAACGTTTTCATCTAATCAAAATTCAATTATTCGTAAATTATTTCTTTAGTAAGGGCAGTAATTGTGTCCGAGCAATGTGTGAAATTTCATATTTTTTTATATTTTATGCTATAGACTTGTGGTGTGTAACAAACAAGCACTAGGTTGTTTATTTTTGCAGAATTGTTTTTTGATTAATAAATCAGAAAGCGTTTAAATTTTAATAACATCAATCCCTACCACCCTACCTGTTAGGATTGGTGGTTTTAGATTATTTTTAAAGAACACCTGGGGCGGGTCCACTAAACGCGTGCTGACTAGGTGCTATATTAGCACGTTGTTTAAAACTCTTAGTTTAATTCTGGGTTTTTTTTTTGTTTTCTGTTTTTCGTTTTAACGTCTGAAGGTTTTGGCCGGCTTGAAGGGTTCGTTGAATTTTTTTAAAGCCTTCATGTTTGGTTGGAAACCGACTTAGTTAGGAGTTTTGCTAACCCGTACTAGGGGTTATGCTTTAATAGTTTGTATACAAATGTTTACAACAAATGTTTATAAAATTTATAAAATATGAGTTTGTGCCATGTAAATAGAAAGTTCTGTTAGCTTGATTTGGGAATTAAAACATTAACAAGAGTTTAAACAACGTGCTAGATAGCACCTAGTCAACACGTGTTTGGGGGGACCGCCTCTGGGGTCGCGCTGAGGTTTAATCCGACCTAAACACTAATCAAGTTTGTCGACACATAGTAAACATACTAACAGTATCGATCGCAGACGCAGAGGTTAACAAAGTTAATATAAGATTAAGACTTCATCTCAGATTAAATCGTCACTAATCCCAGATTAGCTGGAAAAACCCGCAAATTTTTAATCCATTTCTGGAAGTGGTTTGAAAATTTGCATTAATTAATTTGCCAGTAAATTATTTTAAATGTCTTTAAATTCTGAAAAAGTGAAATAACTTAATTCTTATTCCTGACCTCGATATTTTTCAGTATTCAATTCAATTCAGTATTCAGACTTTTTTGTGACAAAATCAGTCAACAATTTCAACAATAACGGTTTACTATTAAGGATAAAACCCTGTTTTATCAATTTTTTTTACCGAATTCCCTATTTTTGGCTTTAAGTTCCAGCTCTTAGTTGCCTCGGCTCCATCAACCCTAAATCTGAAAAGCATATTTTGCGCCTATTATTTTTGTATTTAGCGCAAAGAAAGATTTTGCATTCAATTTTGTTTAAAAAAAACGTCGCAACTGCAAAATTTTAAATTGTCTTCCAATGTCCCCATTTAAGTTTACAAGGTCACACAGATAATAATTCTACCTTAAACTTAATTTAAAAACGTATATACAAGAAAATAAGCTTACACATAGCAGCTCAAACAGGAAGCAATCGGAAATGAATTTTGACTTAAATCCCGTACATGTAGTTTAATTAAAAGAGATTTCTTTGAAGAAAAGTAGGTTTAAAAAACAGAATATCTTAATCAACTTAGTTCGATAAAACGTAATCAGTTGTAATTAGTGATGCCTAATAATTAGTAATTACCCATGCCTCCTAATTAGTGATCGCGTAAATTCCAGAACGGAAGATAACCGTTAAATATTTTTGAGCTTCTCTATTTTCTTTTTCTCGCGTTTATTTTGTTGCCTTGCTATGTTTTATTATTTTGGTGTTATATTTTGTTTTATTGTTTTGGTGTTTTTTGGTGTTATGATTAAAATTTCAAAAAATTGCGTCGTATAGACAACAAGGCACTTCTTAATATTGCAAGCTTTGTTTAAAAGTTAATATTTAGTAATTACATCACTTTGTTCTTGGATCTCGCACCAATATAATTGAAAATTCAAGATTTTATTTCTAGAAAACCAAAAAATTAAAATTACAAACAGCAAACAGATCCCGGTCTTAATACATTACAAACATACAAAACAGGGTTTAAAAGAGTGACCCAAAGGCTTATCAAAAATAAGCACTAAAAAGGACCACTACCTAGCCTACTTTTAATTGACAAAATTGTTAGTTAAAATAAATAAACTTTGATTGAAGTTTATACTACAGTTACTAGCTGATCAATTTTACGTTCCTTGTTTATAAAGTTGATAAAAAAAGTTGGTAATGACATTTATAGGTGGAAAAAATTACCACACAAGTCTTTTTCTAAACCTAATAATGATCAAACCCTTGTAAATAAAATGCTACTTGCTAAAGTTACACCAGCAAATATTGTTGTTTTTTTTAAATTTTAACGGGAAAGTGGAAAAAATTACCACACAAACTATTCACGATAATCAAAACCCTCTCATTTAACGGGAATTGCTCAGTCTTAAAGACCGTC
Source organism: Microlaimidae sp. YZB2_3 (assembly GCA_030248175.1). NCBI lineage: Eukaryota > Metazoa > Nematoda > Chromadorea > Desmodorida > Microlaimidae > Microlaimidae sp. YZB2_3. The sequence continues at coordinate 8,968 of JASAMX010010962.1, read as the reverse complement.
AAAGAGTTATGACCTTATAAAATCATTTTTAGCCAATTAGGGCTTGGGAAAAAATGGAGATCTTTTATCCATTGGAGATCCAAATTTTTCCCAAGCGCTAATTGGCTAAAGTGATTCTAACAGCTCCTCCCACAACCATTCCTACAGAGCAAAACATTTATGACGTGATCACGAATACTATATGACATTTTGAGGGTCCTTAAAATCCTGTCGTGTTTTATAAACCTAATAATGATCAAACCGTTGTGAATAAAATGCTACTTGATAAAGTCACACCACAGCAAATATTGTTGTTTTTTTTTTAATTTTAACGTAAACTACACACACAGTAAATCAAAAAAAGGATTGCACAATAGGATTTTATAAAATCCGGCCTAAGCTCTGAAGCCATATGCACCCTTTGCCTTTTAAAGAATTTGTTTTAGAAAACAACAGTCTTTCCACTTTGTAGTAGACCACTGGTATTATAAAAAAGTTCCTCCTTTTTTAGCTCTATTTTCTGTTAGTTTTTTCGCACTACAATTTTTAACAAAATGTTTTTTTTCACAACAAAAATTGCTATTTTCTTTGGTTTTAATACTGCTTTTTTCGCGTTGCGATTATTTTGGCACAACTTAAAAAAAGTTACGTTGCGCAGGTGCGAATTTTATAGCAAAATTTTCGTCAAAAATTTTATTTATAGTCAAATATTTTCTTTTGTTAGATATTAAAACAAAAAAAATGAAATAAATTTAAATTTTATATTATGACTGACTTATTGCCGCGCGTACACTTATTGAACGCGTTGCTTTCAGGTTTCAAATTTTTTACAATTTGGTTATAGGATATATCTTAATAAATAGAAGAAGAAAAAAAAGAAAATAATGCTGACGAGAAGGAATTTTCAATTTACATTTTGATTAAAGTGCCGCCACAAGGCGTGTCGCCTTGCACTAGTCCCACGTGTACCGCTAATAATTTTACCCCTTTTGGATTTTTCCGTTGAAAAAGCGCCTAAAACCCACAAAAGAGAATCCGCGCCACCGCTGTTCAGTGTTAAACTTCACGCGGCCGGAAGCGAAACGCGGGATTGAATACTGAGCAGCGGTGGCCTAAAATCCCTTCCGCGGATTTTACGCGGAAAAAATTCCAAAGGGTTATTCTATTGTAAAAACAGAAAAAAGCGTTAAATTGTTTTTTTTTTTCAATTTTCACACTAGTTGGTATATTAGAACGATCGTGAACTATTCAAACGGTTGGTTTGGCACAATTCAGAAGACATTCCAGGGTCATTTGTTAACGCCGGTGTCGCAGAATAGATCTTCCCCCCTATTTTTCTGCCCCCCGGAAGATTTATTCTAGTGCGCTCTAGAATAGATCTTCCCCCCGGAGGATTTATTCTGGTACGCTCTAGAATAGATCTTTCCCCCGGAAGATTTATTCTGATTTAGGCCAGAATAGATCTTCCCCCCTCAGAATAGTTATTCCCCCCCGGAACATCTATTCTGGTTCAAACACCAGAATAAATCTTCCCCCCTCAAAAATTTGCATAAATTTCAAAAATGATACGCGAAATTTTGTTAGGGCAAATTTTAAAACATAATTTTTAACACAGAAGATTAAAATGTTACATTTAGAAAAAAATAGTTTTTTTTGTATTTTTATATAAATCAACTTTAGTTTTAATTGTTGTTTATTCAAAAAACAGTTGAGCATTGACATTAGTAATTAAGTATTAGGGTAGTGCATTTAATTTCGGCAGTTTTCTAAATTGTGCATTTTTGATTTTGGACTATATCTTTGGTAATCCTGGACGGAATACGACGTTTGATAGCTCAAATGAGAGCTAATTATATGTAAATGACTGTCGTGAGCTTTTTATTTGTTATGTTATGATATATTCATGTGAAATTGTGTCATTTATAAAAAATAAAATTGTTATTCGTTTTTAGACCTTGGGCATTTCATGATTACGCAATAAATTGGTTTAAAAATTAAACTGTCCTGGTAAAATTTAGTCTTTTTTCCGAATTTTTAGTCCCCGTGGTTCTATGTTGTGTCTGTGGTGAGCAATCGTTATAAAATAAAATAGTGTAATTTCGGTACACATATTGCTGTAGGTAAAAACGGGTTTAATTAAGTGGCCGGGTGTTAAATTGTAGTTGTAAACAGTTAAAAACAACGTTGAAATGTGTAGGGGTCATAGCACTGCAGTTAAACTCGATTAAAGGGGTCTTTTAAAAAAGTGCCAAAATTAAATGCACTTTTTTCCCAAATTTTGCTCATTTTGATACCATTTGGCATTTTAGCTGCAACTTTTTGCCAGTTACACGTTGAACAACAAGTAGAAGCTTAAATTAAAAAAAACTGTCTGGAGATAGTGATAGGTTTTTAAATTTTTGAAAATGATGATTTTTTGACTGAGAAACAATCGATTGTTTGTAAAGTGTCGAAATTAAATGCATACATTTAATTTCGGCAATTTTCCATTTTTTAAAAACTGACTTAATTAAGTAAAAAAACAATTTTCGTACAGTGAAACTTTTATGACGCAACGCAGTATCGTAAAAACTTTAAAATGAGCTATAAAACATTAAAATCGGGCCATACAGTGAAAAGTTACATTGGAAAAACGAAAAAGTGCCGAAATTAAATGCACTACCCTATTTACTTGGTTTTCGGAGATAAAAAAATACGTTTGCATTAGTTTGTTTGTTTGAGTATGTATAAAATATGCCATAATTAAATAAACTAAATATTTTTTTAAGAAAATTAATATCGTGAAAAGGCTTTTTTCTTTAAGTTTATCAATTTTTAAGACAAAGTATAATAAAAAAAGACACGAAAAAATGACACCAAATTAATTTCATTTCGATCAGTATTTGATTCATTATTTACTTTTCAGTTTTTGCTTCTTATAAAACATAATATATAGACAAAAATTGAAATAAGAAGAAATAAAAATTAGATTATGAGTATCCATAAGTTTTTAGTTTTTTTTTATTTAAAAGTCAATACGAAAACAAAAAAATCTTCTTAATGTTCAGCAGTTAATTTAACATTAAACAGGTTTAAAGTTGTTATTTTTTTGATTGTTTAGGTTGATTTTTAGGTTTTGCTTAGGCTTAGGAAAAAAGTTTTTTTGTTTTTAATCAGGAAGTGATATTTTTCGAAGATATGCAGAATGTATTTTTTCTGGCCCCGCCAAACTTTCCTTCAAGTTCTGACTTTTTTTTCATAATATGTTGCTTAATATTTTAAACGGTTAATATTTTGAATTTAAGTTTTTTGCTTAGGTTTGCTTAGGGTTCACATTTCAGCTTTATAGGATCGAAATCCTAATTTTAAGTAAAACATTCAAAAGGTGTTAATTTAAAAAAGGCAGGTTTTTTTAAAATATTTCGGACATCTTAAATGTTTGATTAGAATAAAATTTATTTTTCTGTGTTTATTACCAATTTTTTGATCTGAAACCTCGAGTATTTTTTATGAATTTTTTTATTAAAAGAAGAAAAAAAAACGAAATGACGCGAAAAACAAAAAAAGTTGTTGTTTTTAATATGCAAATAATTGTTACATGATTTATAACAAGGGGGAAGATTTATTCTAGAGTGAACACCAGAATAAATCTTCTCCTCTCTGTGAATTTTATGCAAATTTTTGCTGTATGCTTTAACACAAGGGGGAATAAATATTCTGAGGGGGGAAGGGGGTCGTATTCTGAAGAAACACTTATATTTACCCCGATAAATCCATTTCAAAGAAAATAAAAAAATAAATATATATTGTAAATAAATAAACCTGCCGCATATGGGACAGAAAATGATTGCAATGAATTTTTTAAAATTTTTTTCTCGCGCCGCAAAACCACCTCGCGCAAATTAAAAAAAAATAATCAATGCGTGTATTTTATTTTTTATTAAATTAATCCTACGGGAGAAAATATTTAACCACCTCTTGAGTTGGATAAATTCTTATTCTTAAAACAATAGAAAAAATTTAACCCGACTTTTACCTAGATAAAATTCACTTTTCACTCGCATCTTTAAGCACGTAAAAAAAAGTTAACCCGGAGTAAATTTTAACCGCGCGTCAAAATGCGCACCCTGTTCTGGTGTGAACCAGAATAAATCTACCGGGGGGAAGATCTGTAATGGGGGAAGATCTATTCTACGACACCGGCATTTTATTGAGTGATCAGAAGTTTTTTGTACATGTTTGAGTTTCATAAATAATTCAATAACAAGACTCTAAATGGAATAAATGTCTCCTGAGAAAATCGTGCCGGTATCTGCGCTTTCCAATGAGCCAATGTTTATTTCTAATCAATTAGTAAAAGAAATATCGATTTTAAAATATGAGGTTTCAAATATTTAAATGAGAAAGAACAAGAAGTAAAAAAATAAGAAGCTGAATTTAGAAATTTTCTTACTCTCTTTATAATTATGTCTATAACCATTGCCACAAGTTTTTTTTTCGTTTTTCGCTAAGCTCAAAAAAATCTTCAAATTAAAATTTTAATAGACTTTTTTTACTTTATTTTAGCAGCAGATAAAATCGATTTTGAAATCCTTGAAATTTTTAAGGCGGTTAATTCCAAATTTCTTAAAGATTGGTTTATACTTCGTCCTTTGTAGTATCTAAAGGACGTTTTGTTCAAAGGACAATTGCTAGCTGGTTATTACTTAAGCCAAAACGTCCTTTGGACAGTCCAAAACTTCCTTTAAATGAAGTATGAATTCTACTTAAAATGTCCTTTGGTCAGTTAAGAACACTCCAAAGTGTCCAAAGGATAATCGAAAATATCGAAAGAACAAAGTCCTTGTCCGTCCAAAGAACGTTTTGACGGCTGTGTTTGTCCTTTGGACTCTGTCCAAAGGATGTTTTATTTTATTTTATTTTATTAAAATTTGCAAAAGTGCAGGAGTAGTGAAACCACATACCCCTTTAGAATTAATATAAACGTTAAGGTCTCTCCGGACAGTTTTCTTAAGTATGGAAAATCGCCATTTTTGGCATACCAGATCTCGTGAAATACAGTAATATTTCACTAAAAAATTTATATGGGTGTTAAAAAGGCAGAAATATCACAATTATAAAGTGAACATTCATTATATTATTGTAAGTAATTGAAATAATTGATATTAAAAATCAAATTGCAATGAAATTTTTTTAAAACCCTTAAAAATATTTACTACACACTATTTATTTAAAAAAATACTTCCAATAGAGAGACACAGTTACCCTCTTTCACGTACGTAAAATTTAAACTGAATATTGTTGTATTTATGGTTTAATAAAGAATTTTCCGTGAAAAATGGGGGTTAATTTTTTCAAAATTTCATTAAAACTTCGATTGAATTTAATTTGGTAAAATTTAAAGCTCCAGATAGTATATTTCTATTGAAATTTATAATTTTTGGAAGGCCATAACATCTTTTGTATTTTTTAACGCATAAATAGTTTTGTCGTGCGTCGTGCGTTTTATCAATTTTTTTCAGAAGGGTGGTTTATAAATCGCTTTTAGAGATCATCATCCCATGGTAGCAGTGGCATAGTCGGTTAGCGCGTCGCCAAATTTTTTGAAAGGTCCCGAGATCGATTCCCACATAAAACATATTTGGCCACAATTTTTTTTTGATTTTAATAATGTTTTTTTTTTTTAATTTTTTAAATTTTAAAAAATTTATTTAACATAAATTCAAAAAATATCATTATTGTAATCAGGATTTGTTGCCTGCTTTTCGCCAATTAGTCAAATTTTCGTTATTTGAATTCTTAAAATATTATAATACTCTATAAGTATAATAATTCAAAAGTAAATTGTGAATAAATAAAAATGGGTAATTTTTGCTCTTTATTGCAACTGGTTTACTACTGAACGCTCTGCAATAAAAACTGTCCGGAGAGACCTTAAGGGTTTAATAAAAACGATACCCCCTTTTATTTTAATTGACTCCCATTAAATTAACCTTAGACACTACTTTAAAAAATTACTAGAATTATAATCAATAATGGATACATTAAAACATTAAAACAAACACTAAACAAAAAAGTAAAACTAGAACAAATATCACTATAAAATTTTTACAACTTAAATGTTATTTAAACCATATTACAATAGTACGTCCTTTGGACTTTTGGACGAAGTATAAAGCAGCCCTAAGACCTTCGAAGTAACTAACCATCGGCCATCATACCTTCGCTTACTATTTGCGAGTAACATTTAACCCAGGGATATCATAAATAGATATAAGATAAATTACCAATAAAAATACTGCAATTTGGCTCACTGAAATGAAATAATAAGGTTACTGAAATGAAATAATAAGAATCTAAAACATACATGGGCACAGGGGGGGGGGGGGGGTTGGGGGGGGGGTTAACCCCCCCCCCAAATTATGAGAAGGGGGGTTTAACCCCACCCCCACTCAGAAATGGTGGGGGGGGGAGAAAAGGTTAACCCCCCCCCCAAGTTTGGCAAAATGAAGAAAATAAAATGGTTTAAAATGACTTCTAACTACCTCCAAACTTAAGTTTTGAGGTCGAAATGAATGTTTTAAGCAATAAAAAGCTCAAAAATGCTATAAAAAGGGCTTTTTGACCTAAAATTAGCGTTTTTTACCAATTTTTTCTTCAAAATCGAAAAACGATATGGGTAAAATGCACTCCAGAAAAAAAACGATATGGGTATTTTGCGTTTCTTGGATTTTAACCCCCCCCCCCCCCTAATTTGGGGTTTAACCCCCCCCCCCACTCCGGACCAACTTGCCCATGTATGATCTAAAAGGTTACTGAAATGAAATAATAAGAATCTAAAAGGTTACTGAAATAAAATAATAAGAATCTAAAAGGTTACTGAAATGAAATAATAAGAATCTAAAAGGTAGAAATTTAAAGTGAAACCAAGCATATCGTTTGAATGTTGGTGTTGACACGTGAATAAACTACGCCACCTACATATGGCGTTCCTGTACTTAAAATTTCCTTCCGATATCTAACTAACAAATAAAAGTTAAAAAATAAAAATAAACGATATGCAATAAAAAAAATGTAATTGCGAAAAACATTTGAATGGTTTTTGGTAAAATTTAATAATTGAGATTAGCGAAAGATGGTACGGGGTTCGTAGAGCCACAAGCAAGGAACTTGGAGTCATCGGAAATTTTTGGAAACTTGGAGCTTTTAAGAAAAAATTAGTTTTATGGTTACATTTAGGCTTTGCTTAGGCTTAAGTAAACGTATTAATGATTTCTACTTTTAGCTCCAAGTTCCTGACTTACGGCTCTAAGTCCCCCACTTAAAGTTTTAGGCTGCCTATTTTTGGCTCCAAGTTCCAGCTTCAAGTTTTCTAGGCTTCATCGATCTTAAATCGCGAAAGAATGCACCTGAAATTCGGTTGTATAGTTAGTTACCTAAACAAGCTAACCAATCCAGGTACCGTCGAGTATACTTTTTTGGTGTTTTTCTTTTTTACCAATTATTTTTGTAGAATCAATTGACAAATTAAAAAAAACAACAAATTATTTAACCTCTGTAATTTTTAATGGGAAAACGCGTCTGAAACGTAGATGGAAACTATACTCGAGCATCACCTTAATTTATTTTATATCCGCAAAATTCGCCAATATTACCGTTTTCACGCGAGGCTAAGTTACTCACTTGCGTTTAAAATAAACGTCATCAAAATCAGGCGGATTAACACTGAATTTAGGGTCACAATTTAAATTTTAAAAAAAGAATTATAAAAAATGAATTATACTGGCATAGTAAGAAATAAAATATACCAATACTACATACTTAATTTGTTTCCTTCTATTAATATAAATGAAATTTATGTGGCACGCAACTTACGTAATACATGAGTGTTATATTTTGAAAAAAGTAATCTTATTGAATAGAAGAATTTTCAAAAGGTATATTGTCGAAAACACGCAAACAAGTCCAAAAATAAACCTGTAAATACCTAAAAAAAGGGCGTGCACATAATTTGTACAAATTTGGATAAGCAGATCTAGATGTTTAAATTTTTCAATTTTTTAAAAGCTTATTTTGCATTTGGTAAAATATCTTGATTACCACATAGGGTATTTCAAATATTTTCCACAACATTAATGAAACACAATGTTTTTAAAAAAGTCTAAAAACTCAAAAAATGGGTATTCTTAATGCTATAAAAGCGCTTTGATTATTTCTTTTCGAAGTAAAAATTAAACTAAACGAACTAAAAGAATTGGGTTTATTTAAAGCTTGTACCTTAAGAATTAATTATTCATTGAAAAAAACGGCCCAAACTAAAGCGTGATATTAAATAAACCGAATTCGCACCAGCAATCAAATTTTGTTGATATTTTTGGATAACTAATATACGGACCTTTATTAAACCGTCAAGGACAAGATTTTATCTATCTCCTACCTAGCTTAATTACAAATTTTGATTGTTAACCTGTTCTCTAACTGTTTCCATTCTAAAATTACCTGCTTCCTACCTGCCTCCTAGCACGTATATATCAGTAGCGTATATAGGGGGGGTGGGGGGCAACCGTTCCCCCCTTTTGGCCGTTTCCATTCTTAATGTGGGGCTGTCCGCCCCGCTGGCGGCTGAGGGACACCCTCCACACACACACACACCTCTCGGCTGACGCTTCGCGCCGGCTTGGGTATACTTGGGACGATAGTACAGTAACAAACAAATTGTTTAGAAATTAGGTTATAAAAAAAAGTAAAACTATGTCAATATTATTGGCTGGACACAAATTTTAAGCAATTGTTAGTACATATTAAAAAAATTTTCGCCTCCAACTGAAGCTTGGGTGCTGCTACTACAGTAACAAAAAAATTGTGTAGGAATTAAGTTATAAAAATAGAAGTAAAACTATGTGCATATGAATTTCTAGAGACAATTTTTACGCAGTTTTTTGTGCATGTCTACAGTCCTGGTCAGAAATAGAAGCCCATGGAGACGGAGACGGAGACGGAGACGGAGACG
>JASAMX010010961.1:0-14457 GCA_030248175.1 Microlaimidae sp. YZB2_3 | reverse complement strand
CCAATCAAACATTCACTCAAATTGCGTAAAAAAGAAAACATTTTGCAACTTCAACCTAATGCGCTATTAAAAAAAAACATCGCTACCAATCGATTCTATGTTACAAGTTCTATCAATGTTCTGAATTTCAAGTCGTGTAGGTTTTATTTGGGTGAGTTTTAATGTTTTAAATAAAAAATGCATATACATCATGATTGACCGCACAATTTTGTCAAATCACAAAACCGTGATTATGAACCAACTTTCGGTTGTCAGTTGTAGCTATGTTCGCATATAAAGTTTTTTTGGAGGAATTATAATTGTTTTAAATAAAATTTGCATATATGTCATGATCGACCGCACATTTTGTCACATCACAAAATCGCGATTATAAATCGATTTTCCATTGTCAGTTGTATCTATGTTCCAAATTTCAACTCATATAGATTTTATTTGGCCGAGTTATAATTGTTTTTAATAAAATTTGCATATACATTGTTGTTCATGGCCTGAGCATTATGTGATAGCCTCTAGGAACCTGAGCGCATCCACTGGTCTTTCCCATAGATTTTCTAATTTAAGTGTCGTTGGCTTTTGAGTGCATGCAAAAAGGTGTTTGACGTCATGAGTTTTGCCCCTGCACTAGGGGCATTTGTTTTTAATGTAGTTGTTGATTCTGGATTTGAACAAGTTGAGGCAGTGGCAGTGTCCAGATCTCACTATTGTTAATTCTTGCTTGCTTATGTCAATTGGTGGCCGTTTTCTTTTTAATAGCGCATTAGGTTGAAGTTGCAAAATGTTTTCTTTGATGCAATTTGAGTGAATGTTTGATTGGATGGTTTTTCCGTGAGCTTGTGGTTGTAGAAACTTTTAGCTGTTGGTCCAAATTTTGATTGGAGGGTATGTTTCATCTCACTTGGTCTATGATCATTGGCTGTGATTTTGTTAGATGTATGTGTTGGCTCCATGGTTTTTGCTAAAATTGTGTTGAAAAGTTGGTGTGGTTTTTTATTGGTAGGACTTTGGTCTCTTGGTGTAGATGGTCAGTTCGGGCCATTTTGTGGCAGCCGGTTGCTATCCTGAGATCCGTGTTTTTTGTTGTTTGTAGTTTTTGGAGATGAGATTTTGATAGATTGGGTGACCATATTGGGGCTCTGTAGTTGAGAATTGGGCGTCCTATTGCTTTGTAGGAGGTAACTATTGTTACTTTTTGTTGGCCCCACCCCAGCTGGTGCCAGCCAAGGCTTTGAGAATGTTATTGCGCCTGGATGCTTTGTTGTTTATGTTGGTGGCGTGGTTATTGAATGTTAGTTTTGGATCAAAAGTAACACCCAGGATTTTCAGTTTTTGTTTAGCGGCAAAAGCTTGTTCTCTATGGTCACGTTTGGATGGTAGTTAAACTCTTGTGATGAGGAGGAAAAATAGTGACTGTTGATTTTTCTATTTAAGGTTTGAAGTAGTTTTTGTCCAGATATTGATTTAAAATGTTGAGGTAGTTGGTAAAATTGAGTTCTATTTCAGTAATCTTGTTTCCAGAGGAGTAAATCGTGACATCATCAGCATAGGAGACTATTTTGACATTAGCTGCTGGTGGTGGTAGGTCTAAAATATAAAAGTTGAAAAGAGTTGGTGAGATTATGGAGCCTTAAGGAACTCCTGTTTGAACTATCCTGGCTTTAGAAGTTGAGTATCTGAAAATTGTTTTGCTGGTTCTCCCTCTGAGGTAACCACTTAGCCATTTGATGAGGTAGGCTGGAAGTGTGCTGTTGGCTATTTTGGTTATTAAAATATCAATGCTAATTGTGTTGAATGCCTTGGTGAGATCCAAGGCACTATTGTACTTGGTGGCTACTATTGTATGCTTGGGTGGAGCTTTTTGGATGAATCCAGTTGCTATGTCAGTTGTAAATTGAAGCAGGGCAGTGGTTTTTGAATGTTTGGGTTTGAATCCATGCTGATCTGGGTGCTGTTTTAGATGTTGGAGAACGATCAGTTGAATTATTGCTTCCCAAATTTTTATAGTGAGGCAGAAAAGAGAAATTGGTCTATAGGCGGTTGAAATGTTGGGATCCTTTCCAGGTTTTAGTAGTGGTATTATGAATGAGGTTTTCCAGATGTTTGGTATGGTTTGTTTTTAAAGAGAGGTTGAACAGATCAGTTAGACTATTTGATTCCAAGGAGATCAAGGTTTTTTAGGTGAAATATGGTTAGATTGTCTGGGGCAAAAGCTTTTGAGTTGTTTGCTGTTTTTATCGCTTTTTTGACCTCTGCAGTTGTTATTTTGGCTGGATCTTTGATAAATTTTTTAATATTTCTGAAAAGGTTATGGTTTTCTTTTGGAGTTTTAAAGGGTTTATTTGGTGTGAATTTATTGTTGAATTTGTTTGCCATTTCTGGAGGGTTATTGATTTGAATTCCATTAAAATTTATCTCTAAATTTGGTGAGGGTGAGAGTTTATTGTCCAGTGATTTTATTGTTTTCCAGAGTTTTGTTGGTTTGGCTTTGTGGATGAAGTTTTCCAAAAAAGAGTGCCATTTTTTAGTGGCATGGAAGCGGATTTGGTTGTGAATGTTGTTGTTGAGCTCTTGTATCTGGATGGAGTGTGGGATGGTTTGGCAAAGTGTATCACGCTCTTTGATGAGCTGAATTGTTTCTGGAGTGAGGTTGGGCTGAAAGTTTTTGCAACAACTTGCAGGGATGTTGTGTGCCAAAGCTTTGTTTAAGATTAATCTAAACATTTTTTTCATCTTGTTTGACCTCTGTTGGTTTGAGGATATTGAATAATTTTGTTTCTAATTTCATTTGTATAACTGGTCCAGTCGGCTTTGTTGAGATTTGTAAAAGTTTTCCTAGTTGTTGGAGTTATTGTCAAAGTAGTTTGAATGGTGACAATTATAGGAAGGTGGTCTGAGCTTAACCGTGGTTGTGTATGCCAGTAGGTTGAGGTGAGGATGAGGAGTGAGTCTGAGACCATAGGTGGGCAGGGGGGTTGAGGGGGTTATACCCCCTAAAATTTCAGATTTTGCTGACACCCCCCTAAATTTGGGGTACCCGGGGACACCCCCCCCAAATTTGCCTCCCAGAGAAAAATTTTTAAGCGACATAAAAGGACTAAAAAATTTTTCTGCGCTTCGCGCGGAGTGTTTATTCCCTTGTTTATGTCATATACTTCATTTTTTCTCCTATTATTCAACAAACATTAATTAAACATTATTAACCTTTTTTTAACGTTTTAAACACCTGTTTTAAATGTAAAGAGATAAAAAAACCTTAAATTTTGTAATAAACATCATCTGGAATTAAAATTTCTGGTGTATTTTAGCGCCTTAAATTAAAAATTTTTCTCCTGGGGGGCATTCTGCCCCGGAACCCCCTGACAAGGGGCTCTGCCCCATGACCCCACTGGGGGCTATCGCCCCCCAGACCCCCCATTACTGGGGGGCTCCCGCCTTCCAGACCCTCCTTAAGGGGTAGTATTTACCCCCCCAGACCGCCCCCCCAAATGAAATTCTGGGCATGCCACTGTTCCAGACCCCCAAATTTTTATCGTTGGCAACCCAAAAGGGGGGTCTAGACCATACATGGGCAAGTTGGTCCGGAGTGGGGGGGGGGGGTTAAACCCCAAATTAGGGGGGGGGGGTTAAAATCCAAGAAACGCAAAATACCCATATCGTTTTTTTTCTGGAGTGCATTTTACCCATATAGTTTTTCGATTTTGAAGGAAAAATAGGTAAAAAACGCTAATTTTAGGTCAAAAAGCCCTTTTTATTGCATTTTTGAGCTTTTTATTGCTTAAAACATTCATTTTGACCTTAAAATTTAAGTTTGGAGGCAGTTAGAAGTCATTTTAAAGACATTTTTTTCTTCATTTTTCTGAAATTGGGGGGTTAACTTTTTCTCCCCCCCCCACTTCTGAGTGGGGGGGGGGGTTAAACCCCCTTCTCAAAATTTTGGGGGGTTAACCCCCCGTGCCCATGTATGGTCTAGACGCCCCCTGGCTACGCCCATGTATGTAAATAATCTTTAATTAAATATAAGATTATGGATTAAAAAGTTTGTGATACTTGATTTTATAATCAAGACAATATAATTACTATTCTATTATTATGTAATTATTAAAAAAACTATGATTTCTAATCTAATTCAAAAAATATATAAACACATTATTATTAAAAAAATTAAAAAATAAAATTTATAGGTTGCAATAAGGTCTTATTTTAATTTTACACAGTTTTAAAGCATTTATAAGCTTGTTTTACGTTTTTTACGCGTTTTAAGCCCATTTCAAGGCAGCGCGGAAATATTGGGTACACCTCCCCTCAAAATTTGGGTTTTGCCAGACACCCCCCTAAAATTTGACCCCCCCTATACCCCCCAAAATCTGAGAGGCTGCCCACCTATGTCTGAGACTAAGGAGATATCAGGAGATATTGGGTTTCCATTAGATGCAATGCGTGTTCAGTGTTCTTGTTTAGTGATGCCATATTTGAGGTGTTTATGATGTTTGCAATGTAGTCTCCTCTGGCGTATGTGAGGCTTGAGTGCTGAGGAGAGGCGGCGGAGGGACGCCGCCGCCTCCCAAAACGGTCAAACAGGGTTAGTGAGGATAGTGGTTGTGGTTGAGCGGAGACCGCCCCTCCCCGAAATGATCGTCAGATGGTAAAATTAGGGGTTTTTTAGAAGCTTTCAAAAAGCTAAAAATTCAAAATTTTCTAGCGCCTCGCTATTCGTTTGGCGCCAAGCTATAAAATAGTTTTGGTACCACAATTGACTTCCAAAAAAAAAAAAAAAAATTTCCGCTTCGCTTAGCGGTCAAGTTTCATAATAATGCATATTTCTCGCTATTTATCTTGCTTAATGTTATTAAAAAATACAATAATCTTGATAAACAATAAGTCCTACAAATATAGATGAACACGGTCACCAAAGCTAGCGGGGTGTTCACCCCGGGTGAATGACATTTGAAAATCTAGGAGGGTTCTAGGGGAAAGGACCTGTAAGGCCCGGGTTAATCCTCAATTCTTCCTTCGTAAATAAATATTATAAATAATTAAAGTTCATAAAATAACCTTTGTAAATATTTCTAAAGTTTAAAATCCTCCCACTTAAACATTCCTAGACGTCTGGCATATATCAGCCAACTTGGCTCATGTGCCAAGCGGCTGGGGTATTTAAGCATAGAGTTCGAAGGAGAAGTAATGTAGCAATCTAGGCGGGGATCCAAAAGTCTTTTCTGCTACAAGTGTTTGTAATGAAAGTTCTTGAATAACACACAAAGATCCAATTTATTCAGTTAATATACGGCCCTAAATCTTTAACAGTTTCCCAGAGAGGAGGGATTCCGTGGGCCTATTTAGAACTTTGGCGGGAGAAATTTCTACGTAAAGTTAATCTTGAAGTAAAGTCGGAAGAGAAGTTACTCGCGACTATGATCCAAGTAAAAAATAACTTCTCCTCCGATCTCTACGCTTAAATACCCCAGCCGCTTGGCACATGAGCCAAGTCGGCTGATATGCCAGACGGCTAGGAATGTTTAAGTGGGAGGATTTTAAAGTTTAGAAATATTTACAAAGGTTATTTTATGAACTTTAATTATTTATAATATTTATTTACGAAGGAAGAATTGAGGATTAACCCGGGCCTTACCGATCGAACTCCCCTAGCTTCCTAGGGGGGTCGACCCGGGGTGGAAGATTTTAATAGCTAGAGGGGAGTCAGGTGGGGTCCAATGTTCGAAGCAAAATACTTTTAAACCATTAAAGGTTTAATAATATTTTTTATAAGATAATACTACATTTTATTGAATAAAAAGCGATATTCTGGTATAAACAGGGTATAAACATGAATTTGTAATAAAAATTTACTTTTTTGGAAGAAAATTTAGTATAAAAAAGTACCTAAAATTTTCTCGTGAAGATAGGTGAGGGGGTCAGATTTTAAAATTTAGAGGGAGGTCAGGGGTAAGAAATTCGAAAATTTGGGGGGAGGGGGCCCCTGGATTTTTTCTGGGGGGGGGCAAATTTTCGAGGCTATGGGGGGTGGACCCCACCCTGCCCCCTTGTTCTGTTTATCTATGACTACACATCAAGCAAAACAAACAATCATATTTAGTTGATTTGTGTATATACCTTCCCCCTCCTAAAGTTTTAAGCCGCTTATAGCAATGGCTCGATAATTTTTTCCATATAGGTACCCTAAAAAACAACTGCTTTGGTTTACAGTGTGTGTGGGTGTAGCCAGAGGGTCTTAACAGTCTCTGAATCCTTTTTTTATGAAAACATTCATTTTATCATTCATTTTTATCACATTCACACATACATGGGTACGGGGGTGGGGGGGGGTTAACCCCCCCAAATTCTGAGAAGGGAGGTTTAACCCCCCTCCACTCAGAAGTGGGGGGAGAAAAGGTTACCCCCCATACATGGGCATGGGGGGGGGGTTGGGGGGTTAACCCCCCCCAAATTCTGAGAAGGGGGTTTAACCCCCCCACTCAGAAATGGGGGGGGGAAGAAAACGTTAACACCCCCAATTTTGGAAAAATGAAGAAAAAAATGTCTTTAAAATGACTTCTAACTGCCTCCAAACTTAAGTTTTGAGGTCAAAATGAATGTTTTAAGCAATAAAAAGCTCAAAAATGCAATAAAAAGAGCTTTTTGACCTAAAATTAGCGTTTTTACCTATTTTTCCTTCAAAATCGAAAAACGATATGGGTAAAATGCACTCCAGAAAAAAAAGAATATGGGTATTTTGCGTTTCTTGGATTTTAACCCCCCCCTAATATGGGGTTTAACCCCCCCACTCCGGACCAACTTGCCCATGTATGCGTTGAAGTGTTGTAATATATCAGTTTGTGCTTAATAAATTTTTGTTTTTTAATTAAACGTCACAATAGTTTAAAATCACCACTAAAATAGTATTATCCTGAACAGTAATTTTGAATTAGTAAAAATAAAATGGAATTTGTGCTTTTAAACTAATTATAAACCTATACGTAATTTTTTTAATGTTTTGCTTGTAAAACTATTCAAAACTTAAAAATTAATTTTAAAAAGTCCATTCCAAACTTTTAAATTAAGCATTTTCTGTAATTGAAACATTAAAAAACTGGGAAACAAGCGCGCCAGCAGCGCCGTACCTACAAAGCGGCAAAAAACTAAAAATCCCCAAAAACTCCTTTTGCTTTTGCAATATTTAAAAAGTATTTAAGAAATTTTGAAGAGAAGGGGTCAAGATTTTAAACCAATAAATATTTGAAATATTTTAAACCATAAAATGTATTAGTCGCTTGCTGTTTCTCAATTTTCCCTCTACATATGATTTGCGCTAGTAGTTATGTACCCTCTTCCTAACACCAAAAAACCCTTATTCAGGACTAGTCTATATCCAAAGTTTTGAAGTTGATAGAGCGGTGAAGGAAAAAGAGCAAACCGCCTTTTGCCGTTGGGGTCCAATCCAGGCAAGACTACTAATACCACTCAACCCCTTTTAAAAAAAATGTCAAGTAAAAATAATAATGTCAGCTATGTTGGAGTGGGTGTATCAGGAGGGTGCTCCGCTTCTCCTAAAGTTAACTCTCCACCTCTATTTCCCATACCATTGCCAGGTGGGAATAGTTGTAAAGCGTCTAGCAACTCCAAGGGTGCTGTTGTAGAACAAGACAGAATCCTGAGAATAAAAGTTTCTTGTTCTGAGGAAGTCCACCAAGATGAACTTGCTACATCTATGTGTTCAATGGCTCTACGTGAAGGGGTGGCTGCAAAAGATGCCTCAGCAACAATGGTGACTGTAGATGCGGTTGAGGATGACAGCCATTTTCAACCAGCACCTGCATCTGCAGATGCCAATGTTGCTCTGGTGGCTTCAGTGTCAACAACTTTACAGAGCAGCAGTGCTGTTCTTCTTGGCCCAAAGGTGTCAGACAGCAACTTACCAGGCTGGATAAATCCTATCAGTGTTATTGGGTAATGAATCCTGTCCCAGCAATAAACCTGAAAATGGAGAGTCAAAAGACCCTCCAATTTCAGAAAAGAAGAAACCCAAAAAAATAAAAGGGAAAAACGTAGAAAGATTAAAATAAAAGCTGGTTAAGGCCTTGATATGCTTGAAAGCAAATCTGACTCTGGTCCAATTGTTGCTACTTCTAATTGTGAGGGGACCAGCATTGGGCCCCAAGCTGCAGGAAGGGGCTCAAAAGCCATGGTTGGAGCTGCTGAAAGGAGACCAACGGCTTTGAATCAGTCAACTCTTAGTTCTCCTACCGCCAAACGTGTTAAAGCAGTCTCATATGCAGGGGCAGTTGCTAAAGATCTTCAGGTGGTCATTGCCTGTAAGTCCGCCTCAAACAATGACAATCTGAGGACACTAGCAACTGTCACTGACAATATCGTCCAGCACATACACTCTCAAATTGATGCATTCATTGACAAAGAGATGATCAATGAAGAACCACCACCTCAGTTTAAGAAATGTGGACTGCATGCATGACAAAATGTTCAAACTTAGCTGTGCCAACATGGCTACTCTGGAGTGGCTCCACAAAGTGGTTCCAGATATTGACCAGTTTGAGGGCAAAAGCTTTCAGATCATAAAACTCAGCGATCTGAAGCTAACAAAAGCAAGATAGTGGATTCCAGGCTGCAACCTGGAGGCACCTCAAAAATTGCGGAGACTTCAGTACCAGAACCCAACCTTAAAAAAAGACCAATGGAAAGTCTGGGCCCAAGACAGTAGCGAAAATGGGCAACTACTGACTCTCAGTTTAGACCAACCATAGGTTGAGGCTTTAAAGCTGTTGGCTCTTAGACGCTACTTTTCAACCCACCGGGTAAACTTTACAGTTTCCAGACTTGGATCAAAGTAGGCCTAACGAAAGATACTGAAAAAAACTTTTTATGAATATGTATATATATATTATACATATTTAGTATATATATATATATTTAGTTTTACCAGCTGTAACCATGACTAACATCAGCACCAGTTTTATTCAGATTAACTTGCAGCATAGCAAAAACGCAGTATCTGTTTAATGCCACGTCTTATCAAAACTGCACACATTGATATCTGTGATACAGGAGTCATACATTGTAAAAAATCAAATCAGATGACCGAGCTCTAAAGGTACATTAGTTCATGATATAAATGCTATAAGAATAAGACCAAGAGCATGCTTACTTGTTTCTCAAAATATTAATATTATTCCTTTGCCAGAGCTATATTCTCAAGACATAGCAGCTGCAAAGGCTAAAATAAACTTAGATGGTATAAGCAAAGAGCTAATTATAGCCTCAGTGTATCTGCCATTTGATCCAATTAATCCACCACCATCTGAGAAATTGGTTAAATTGGTACAATATGCTATTAACAATCATATACCATGTGTCATTGGATGTGATGCAAATTCCCACCACATACAATGGGGTAGTATGACACCAATGCTTGAGGCGTCAGTCTTTTAAACTACATTGCAACAACAAACTTGGAGATTCTGAATCGTGGGAATGAACCAACGTTTGTAACCAGAGCAAGGCAGGAACAACGCTTGCCTTGCGTTCAATTGCCAAAAAAATCGTGCAGTGGCAAGTCTCTGATGAGGATTCATTATCAGATCACAGGCAGATCAGTTTCTGCCTGGGCAGTATAAACAATCCACCAGTATATAGGAGAAACCCTAGAAGAATTAATTGGAGTAGCAGTAGATATAACAACAGTTTGGAAGAGCAGCTACAAAATCACTTAGCTGAATTGAATAATGGCAATGACATTGAAAAAGAGGCTGAATTCATTGAATGTACTATCAACAAAGCCTACCACAAAGCATTTCATCTAAAAAAGCAGAAACGCAGGAAAAGAGTTCCATGCTGGACTGCTGAGCTGACTAACTTACATAAAGAATCCAGAGCTGAACTTAGAAAGGCTTCTTGGAACACAGAATGATGGCAATTGGAATACTTCTCAAACAAAAAGTCATCAGTACAAGAATACTATTTGTAGTGAGAAAAGAAGATCATGAAAGCAATTTTGCCAGGAGGTGGATAGCTACTCAGAAGCTTTAAAAATAACAAAAATCTTAAGTAAGGATGGGATCTGCCAACCCTCAAGTTTTTGTCTTCCATTAGGCAAATACACTAATGGATGCGAAGAATCTTAAGTAAGGATGGGATCTGCCAACCCTCAAGTTTTTGTCTTCCATTAGGCAAATACACTAATGGATGCGAAGAAGCCTTATCTAATCTAATAGAAGTACTTTTGCCAGGATTCCAAATAGTGCAACAGGACACTGCAGAAGAAGTTCAACATTGGAGAACAAATCCTAATGACATTCAAATAGCAAATGAAGTATAACTTTAGACCGCCTGGAATGGGCCTTTAACAGTTTTGCACCCTACAAGGCGCCAGGCACTGATGGTATTGTGGCAGCCTTTCTACAAACGGGTATAAAACACCAAAATGGGGCATTGTGCAACCTGTTCAAGGCATGTACTGCTTAAGAGTACCCACCACAGAGATGGAGCATAGCCAAAAGATTATTTATTCCAAAGCTTGGCAAAACCAATTACATGTGGCCAAATCTCATAGAATGATTAGCCTAACGTCTTTTCTTCTGAAAACAGTGGGAAAAATGATGGACCAACATATAAGAGATAAATCTAGCAGAGGCCCCTTCCCAAATTTCAGCATCCTCATATATTAGGAAAATCCACAGAGACAGTTTTACATAGTCTGGTGAAATAAATTGAAAAAGCTTTGTATCATGGAGAATATGCGCTTGTCCCCTTTTCAGATATTGAAGGTGCATTTTACAATGCATCTTTCACATCAATCTTGAATACACTAGGCGCACATGAGGTGGAACCTACTGTTGTAAGATGGATGAATTATTGCTGAAACAAAGAAAAGTAGAAGCATATTTAGGTGATTGCAAGAAGACGATGTCTGTAAAAAAAACGCTGTGCTCAAGAGGGAGTTCTATTTCCACTACTTTGGAGTATGGTGGTAAATAGCCTTTTGGTAGAGATCAATGATGGTGGATGTGCATAATGTGTATAGGTGAGAAAGGGGGGGCAGAGTGGGGTCCACCCACCCAGCCTCAAAATTTTGGGACCCCTCCCCCAGACAAAAATCTAGCCCCCCCTCCCCCAAAATTTCCAAATTTTTTACCCCTGACCTCCCTCTAGAATTTGAAATCTGCCCCCCTCGGGAAAATTTTAGGTACTTTTTTATATACTAAATTTTCTTCCAAAAACGTGAATTTTTAACACATATTCATGTTTTTACACCCTTTTTACACCAGAATATGGCTTTTTATTTAATAAAATGTAGTATTATCCTATAAAAAGAACAATTATTAAAGTTATTATGGTTTAAAACTGTTTTTCTTTAAACACCGGACCCCACCTGACCCTTCTAGATTTTAAAAATTTGCACCCCGGGTCAACCCCCCTTAAAAGCTAGGGGGGGGGGGGGAAATTCTCCAAAGAATGCGACAAGGCTTGATTTTTTATGTGTTTTTTTTAGATTTGCTAAAAATAAAATTATTTGATTTGATTGATTTGAAATTTTATAATTTCGGATCTGTATCTTAGTTTTCTATGTTTAATGTAGGTTATATGATATGTAAATGTTCCATGATTAATTAATCGGTAAATATCTCGTGAGAAATAAAATGTATATGGTGTCGTTTAGTTTGTCTGAGGATGGGTCGCGAGCAGCTGATTGTTTGATTAGCAGTATACGCTCATTATTTTTGCGCGGTTTCTCAAACAAACAATCATGTTGATTTAACCTTTGTGAAGCACTTTTTAGATCTCAATCTCGGTTACAGGAGATTTTAGGTTTGGAATTTTAAAAAAAATTGTGTAACTTGATCTCAAAATTTTTAGCATCTAAAGCTATTTGCTGTTTTTTTTTTCTGCTAAAATTTGTAATTGCAGGAGAAGCGCAAGTATATATTTTAACTTTCAATCCTTGAACTTACATAAGTAAATATGTAGGCTGGTAAATAAATGGGTTCAAATACTATCAACTCCTGGTTAAAGCGAGAGCTATTTAAGATGAGGAAGAACCGTGGCTATGGAACTTCTTTCCTATTGTTTAAGGAATTATTATTATTCAATAAATTGGGCATAAAAATTTTGCTATTATATTCGGCCAAAAGTTTAAATTTTGGAGCTTCACTTTGTTTTTTGTTTGTTTGTTTTTTTGAAATGTACAAAACAACACTTTTGTTGCAAACGACTTATTTGAAAACAAAGTTTTTTAGTGCAGAGATCTAAGCAAGTCAAAATTCTTAGACATCCGATCAGAATTTTTGGCCAGGTCCAGCCCGACACGACAAATTTTTAGCTTGACATGCCCAGGCCGGCGTCCGGTTGAAGAAAATTTTATACCACTATAAAAAAGTTTTTATCCATTAGTCCGTCCAAGCCCGCTTACAGTCTCGCTTTGTGGCACAGTGGCAGAACGTAAGTCTTACATATAAAGGTTCCTGTATCGATTCGCGACTAAGACATACATTGTGATAATATTGATTCTTAATAATGTTATTTGTAATATTTGGTTCCGAGGTTAGTGCCAAAAAACATCGGAATTGAAATTCAGATTTTAAATTCAGGCATGGACTTCTAAAGTTAGAAGGACTGGACACGCTTTTTAAAAACAAAAACGAAAATATCCATAGTCAGGGCCTGCCGTCCAGTGACACGCGGCGGCGCAGAGATTCAAAACTTCCAAAAATCAAAAAATAACTCCGTGCGCGCAATAATGTGATATTGTAAATTGAACAAAAACATTGAAGATAGTTAAAATGGGATATACATGTGCAGCAGTAAACTGTCGCAGTGGTTATCGGCAGGAAAACACACCAAGAACAGTTAGTTTTTATCAGTTTCCACTGAAAAATGAAGAGCTGTTGAAAAGATGGCTTCAAAATTTGGCCAGAAAAGACTTTATGCCCACAGCCAGTTCCCGTTTGTGCTCTTTGCACTTTCTACCCGAAGACTTTATAACTGAAACTCGTGATAGAAATAAATCCAGGACAAGCCAGTATGAATCTCCAGAGCTAAAGGTAATTGTGTAATCCCTGAGAAGGCAGTGTAATTTTGTAAACATTCTCTGACAAAAATACCAAAAATAAAACCAAAGCTATTGGTTTTCACAAATTATAGTGAAGTTAGGTCAAATAGAGTTTTATTAATCATAAAGTCAAACCTGTGTAGGGTGGGGGGGCATGGAGGGAGCGGGCGCGATATATAAAATGGGGAGGCGGCCAAAAAAAGTGGGGATCAGACCAAAAAATCGTAAAACCTGTCAAAAACGGTCAAAATCGTGAAAATATAAATCTTTTAAAATAAAAGGATCGTCAACGTTTGTAATTAATTTTTTAGCGGTTTTGCAAAACTCAGTGGCTACATTTATTCCTAATAAATTGTTTGTTTTTTTTTCTTTTCACTTTTAAATCATAAAGTGAACACCTGCCAGTGATTACACAATTCTAAGCAAAAACGACTGAAACCTGACGCCTATCCAACTCAGTGGAACTTTAAGAAATTGCTATTGCAGCATGTTTCTCCAAATAAACGTCTTTCTCAGGCGTCTAATGCTGAAAATAGGAGAGATACTAAGCGTCAACTCCTTGACAACCAATGTGAGGAACTTATCCAGTCCCAAAGAGAACAGGATCTTCTCAAAGATTTGGTAGATTCGCAGAACCGGTTATTGGAATTCCAGAGAAGTGGAAAACCTCCAGGATTGATTTCTTTATCACAGTGTAAGTCTTAGGAATTCCTTAAATATCAGTTTTTATGAGTTTAAAATATTTTGTAGAAAAAAAAAAGTGTATTTTGATTTTTGTTTTTGCCGGAATTATTGTTAGGAGGAGGTACTATAGACGTTGTTGGCCCTAGCGTACCTAGCTTTAAAAATTGCCTTATATTACTTTGCCTAAATTTTTAAAATTTAAAAGATTTTTTCATTTGTGTTTGCTCCCTGTCTATTTCTTTCAGTTTTAATCCAATTAAACAGTTTATTTATTGTATATTGGTTAAAAAGTTGTTTGTATTGTTAAATTTCAACCTAAAAAGTGGCTGCCACTGCCTCCTAAGGTGTTATGTTGCCCAAAATTTCAAAAAATGGAAAATATTTATCTAAATTTTTCTGCCCCCTGCCCATTTTTCTAAGTTAAATTCTATAAATAAAAACTCTATTTATTGTATATGTAGTTGAAAAAATGTTTAAATGATTAAATTTCAACCTAAAAAGTGGCTGCCACTGCCCCCTAAGGTGTTATGCTGCCCAAATTTTCAAAATGCAAAATATTTTTTTGAAATTTTTCTTGCCCCCTGCCCATTTTAGTTAAATTCTAGAAAATAAAAACTCTATTTATTGTATATTTAGTTGAAAAATGTTTAAATCGTTAAATTTCAACCTAAAAAGTGGCTGCCACTGCCCTCTAAAGTGTTATGCTGCCCAAATTTTCA